>JAGWCC010001610.1:0-17592 GCA_022651775.1 Drusus annulatus
CATAGATGCAGATTTGGTTTTCATAGTTTAGTTAGTTTTTAGTTGATTTGAAAAGAGTTTGTCTTCCCAAGGCAAACTCTTTTTTGTTTGATTAAACCTTTCTATTAAATACCCATCATAGATGCAGATTTGGTTTACTCACTCGAGTTTGCTTTTTAAGGAGTTCGAGCTGATGCAGTTCATAGTTTAGTTAGTTTTTAGTTGATTTGAAAAAGAGTTTGTCTTCCCAAGGCAAACTCTTTTTTGTTTGATTAAACCTTTGATCAATTGCCCGTCATAGATGCAGATTTGGTTTTCATGGTTTAGTTGATTTGAAAAGAGTTTGTCTTCCCAAGGCAAACTCTTTTTTGTTTGATTAAACCTTTTGATCAATTGCCCGTCATAGATGCAGATTTGGTTTTCATGGTTTAAGTTAGTTTTTAGTTGATTTGAAAAGAGTTTGTCTTCCCAAGGCAAACTCTTTTTTTGTTTGATTAAACCTTTTTCAAATCAATTGCCGTCATAGATGCAGATTTGGTTTACTCACTCGAGTTTGCTTTTTAAGGAGTTCGAGCTGATGCAGTTCATAGTTTTTTAGTTTTTAGTTGATTTGAAAAGAGTTTGTCTTCCCAAGGCAAACTCTTTTTTTGTTTGATTAAACCTTTTTATCAAACCACCGTCATAGATGCAGATTTGGTTTTCATAGTTTAGTTAGTTTTTAGTTGATTTGAAAAGAGTTTGTCTTCCCAAGGCAAACTCTTTTTTTGTTTGATTAAACCTTTTGATCAATTGCCCGTCATAGATGCAGATTTGGTTTACTCACTCGAGTTTGCTTTTTAAGGAGTTCGAGCTGATGCAGTTCATAGTTTTTTAGTTTTTAGTTGATTTGAAAAAGAGTTTGTCTTCCCCAAGATAAACTCTTTTTTTATTGATTAAACCTTTTGATCAAATACCCATCATAGATGCAGATTTGGTTTTTCATGGTTTAAGTTAGTTTTTAGTTGATTTGAAAAAGAGTTTGTCTTCCCAACACAAAAAGCTATAGTTTCAAACAGAGCATCGAAAAATTAAAACAAATACGTGTCGAAGCCGATTACGAAAATAAATATTTCAGGAGAGAACTTGCTGTACACGCACAAGAACTTTCAAAAAAGATCAGAATCATTTTAGAAAAAGCAGAAAACAATGGATAGTAAAACAATTATTTGCAACGATTTGGAGGCTATGGACAACGAATTTAGGGGTACCACGTTTAGGTATATGTTGCGAAGAGGGTATGAAGATTTACATTTAATCGAAGTTTCGCATTTGGAAGAAATGGAATTAAATGCAAACTATATTGAGTTAGCCTACACCTTAATGTGCAAAGTGAATCGGCGAGGAGAAGGTATTTTGTTTATTTCTCCACAGGACATTTTCCTTAAAGTTGACAATCCCGAAGCTTGCTTTGTGTCGTTTAACGAGACAAAAAAAGTTAACGAAAGTAATACAGATGGGATACATCTTGATTTATTAAATCTAAACTTAGCGGCATAACTATTCAAAAAGGATCAGAAAAAGCACGAGACAATGGATAGTAAAACAATTATTTGTAATGATTTGGAGGCTATGGCTAACGAATTTAAGGGCCTCACATTCAAATACATGTTACTACGGGGGCATGAAGATTTACATTTAATCGAAGTTTCGCATTTAGCCGAAATGGAATTAAATGCAAACTATATCGAGTTAGCTGTTGCCTTAATGAGCAAAGTGAATCGGCAAGGAGAAGATCTTTTGTTTATTTCTCCACATCATTTTTGGCTTAAAATCGACAACTCCTGAAGCTTGCTTTGTGTCGTTTAACGAGACAAAAAAAGTTAACGAAAGCAATACAGATGGGATACATCTTGATTTATTAAATCTAAATTTAGCGGCATGACAATCGAAAATAAATCAGCCTTTACTTACAAAGGCAACAGGGTACTATCTTCTAGTATGCAGATAACAGGGGATGAAACCGAGGATCAGTATGATTACAATTTGGTAATGAAACCACGGGTCGATATTGATCACGAAAACAATATACTGAAAGTAGTGCTTCTCGTTCAATTAAAAGGAAGCAACCTGAATATAGAGGTCAGCATGGAGGGTACTTTTGGTTTTAATAACATTCCTGAAGAACAGCAAGAAGGTCTTTTTTACACCAATGCCCCTGCAATTCTTTTCCCTTACATTCGGGCGTATATAGCAACCATGACTGCCTTGTCGGGAATTCAAACAGTACACATCCCATCTTTAAATTTCACGAAATTTCATGACGAGTTTAAAGAAAATACCAACCGGATGTAAGTTTGGGTTTGTTTTTTAAGGAGTTCGAGCTGATGCAGTTCTTAGTTTTTAGTTGATTTGAAAAAGAGTTTGCCTTGGGAAGACAAACTCTTTTTTTGTTGATTAAACCTTTTTATCAATTGCCCGTCATAGATGCAGATTTGGTTTTTCATGGTTTAGTTAGTTTTTAGTTGATTTGAAAAGAGTTTGTCTTCCACTTGGGACCATTAATTAATGTCACCCCTTGTCAACTCGATGCCCAATTTATGTAGACCGTCTTCTATTCTCTTCACTTGCTTCATTTTAGGCTTCCGCAATTCTGAGGCATAATACCACAATTGACGCTCATTAATCCCAGTGACTCTGCTTAATGCGGCTTTGGTGAATATGTCGCTATAAGCGTACCTGCAAGATATTATCTCGCTTTTCCACATCCGTTCACCTTTAGATTACTCCGCTTGCAGCGTGTGCGGTTTGAAAACCTCTCGTAAAGGTGTTTTCGGTAGGTCAGGTTTGTGGCACACAAACTTCCAGCTTAGATAGCTAAATCTTCTTGGCACAACCGAGCGAAGCGAGGAATTTTTTAAAAAGTAAATCAGTCGCACCCTTGTGTAACATTTGTTACACTTTTTTAAATAATAATGCGTAGATTTGCATATCGGTTTAATCCGCTTTCAAGAAGATCAGTTTAAAACATAAACTAATGACATTTACACTTTGGGATAGCTTTATTTGGTTTGCCTTAGCCTCCACCATTTGTTGGCTGATGTCAACTGTTTGCTTGTATAAAAGCCCATCCAACTGGCTGATGCATTGCTTTTCCGTTGTGGGGATCTTAATTTTAGGTACATTTATCATACTAATGTGGCGCACTTTAGAGCGTCCACCTTTACGTACAATGGGCGAAACACGGCTTTGGTATTCGTTTTTCTTGGCTACGGTGGGATACATCGCTTATTTGCGATGGCAATACAAATGGCTACTGGTATTCAGTTTCACTGTTGCCATTGTTTTTATGGCAGTGAACGTGTTGAAGCCCGAAATCCATTCTAAAAACCTTATGCCAGCTTTACAAAGCCACTGGTTTGTACCACATGTTACGGCTTATATTTTATCCTACGCTTTTTTAGGGGCAGCCACCATTGCTGGCGTCATGATTTTGTATCGCTATCAAAAAGGAGTCGACACTAAACTCCTTTCGCTCACCGACAACCTGGTTTACATTGGTTTTGGCTTGCTCACTTTGGGCATGTTGATGGGTGCGGTGTGGGCAAAAGAAGCTTGGGGGCATTACTGGTCATGGGATCCACAAAAGAAACTTGGGCCTTTATCACCGTAGTGGCTTATTTGGTATACATTCATTTACGATTACACGAAACGTATCGGAAAACTGCCCTTTGGGTTTTGCCGTTGGCGTTTCTGCTATTAATGATCACTTGGAAAGGCATCAACTATCTGCCTGCTGCACAAAACAGCATACACGTATATGCGCAATAACCATTTACACTATAGCTTATGAAAAATATTTTTCGGAAACTAAGTTTACCCACCAACTTCATTCTGCCAGTCATTGTTATAGGCGGCATTTTTTCAGGTTTGTTGGGGTATACCGTATACATTTCGAGAGCACATTCCTATCTTTCAGACGATCCTGCAGCTTGTGTGAATTGTCATATCATGACCCCCTATCACCAAACTTGGATGCACAGTTCGCATGCACAATGGGCTACCTGTAACGACTGTCATGTGCCACAAACAAATTTTTTTAGCAAATATGCATTTAAAGCAAAAGATGGTTTATACCATGCCGCTGTATTCACTTTACGTGCCGAACCGATGGTGATTCGCCCTCGGGAAGAGAGTTCACAAGTGATTATGAATAATTGTATTCGCTGTCATACCCAGCTCAATACTGCATTTGTAAATACCGGGATGATCAGTTTTGTGGAAGCCCGCGAAGGCAAGGGAAAAGCTTGTTGGGACTGTCATACCGAGATTCCACACACCAAAATCAGCAGTGTGGCATCAACGCCCAATGCACCTTTAGCACCACTTCCCAAATCGCCTGTACCCACTTGGTTACATAACATCATGAAGTAGTGGTTAGTGATTAGAGGTTAGTGATTAGTATTGAAACATAGTAACTCACCTCGCTTCGCTCGGTTCTTTTAATTGAAATCTTACACAGCGTAAAAAGAGTAGAAAAGAGTTTTACTACGGAGAACTTAAGCGAAAAACTCTTTTTAACTCTTTTTACGCTGTGGTGGAATAGGTCAGCAATTCTTGGATGAGGAGCTTGAGTGAGCCGAGCGAAGCGAGGTGGTGAGTAGTTACGAAACATAATTGAATTCAGAAAAAATCCTGATTAAAAATAGATCTTAAAAACAAAATATCATGTTACAAAAACTATCGGAACGAATTAAACAGCGCCCAATAATCGGGTGGTTTCTTTTCTTATTTATTATGTGTGGGGTATTTCTGCTGGGTTTATTGGCGGCATCAATCACCGAAAGGCGTGCCGAAGTAGCTACCTTCATCAATCAAAAAAGAATAGATGTGCAAGGCATTGAGGCGAAAAGTGAAATTTGGGGAGTGAACTATCCGCGCGAATTTGCTACTTGGAAAAACACCGCTAACATGGATTTTACGAGTAAGCATTTGGGGAATACCCGAAAAGATGTACTTGAAGAACGTCCCGAAATGGTGATTATGTGGGCTAGTTATGCTTTTGCAATGGAGTATGAAGCCCCTCGTGGACACATGCATGCCATAGAAGATATGCGAAACACTTTGCGAACTGGTTCGCCAATGTCGCCAGATGAGGGGCCACAACCAGGGACTTGCTGGACTTGCAAAAAGTCCTGATGTACCACGTATGATGCACGAAATTGGGATTGAAAACTTTTATTCGGTAAAATGGGCCTCTTTGGGCGATCAGATTGTGAACCCTATTGGTTGTGCTGATTGTCATGACCCAATCACCATGAATTTAACCATCACCCGACCCGGTTTAATTGAGGCTTTTGAACGACAAGGTCGAGATATTAAAGACGCTACAGCGCAGGAAATGCGGTCGTTAGTGTGCGCGCAATGCCATGTAGAATATCATTTTAAAGGCGATGGTAAATATTTGACTTTCCCTTGGGATAAGGGTTTCACGGTAGAGGATATGGAAGCTTATTATGACGAAGCTGGCTTTACCGACTGGGTACACGCCCTTAGCAAAGCCCCAATGTTGAAAGCACAACACCCCGATTACGAACTCTTTATGATGGGTCCTCATGCCAAACGTGGATTGTCGTGTGCCGACTGTCACATGCCTTACAAAGCCGAAGGTGCTATTAAATATAGCGATCATCAAATAGTATCGCCCCTTAAAAACGTATCCAATACCTGCCAAACCTGCCACCGAGATAGTGAGGAACAATTGAAAAATTACGTATACGAATATCAAGATAAGGCATTTGAGATACGCGATCGGATAGAAGACGAGTTATCCAAAGCCCACATCATTGCCAAATTTGCTTGGGATAAAGGCGCCACACAAAAACAAATGGACCCTGCTTTGAAATTATTGCGACAAGCACAATGGCGATGGGACTTTTCGGCGGCCTCTCATGGCGGATCTTTCCACGCACCAGTCGAAAATCAACGTATCCTAGCCCACAGTTTGGACCGTAGCATGCAGGCACAGTTGGAACTTCAAAAAGTATTATTCGCTCTTGGGGTATCAGGAGATGTGCCGATGCCCGATTTCTCGACAAAAGCAAAAGCCCAAGAATACATTGGTTTAGATATCAAAAAAATGCAAGAGAAGAAAGCGATCTTCCGAGAAACTGTTGTGCCAGTTTGGATTAAAACAGCCGAAGAAAAAGGTCGGTTAGTAGTGAGTAAATAATTTAACGACACACGTAGTGCGTATCACGTAGCGCAGTGTATTTCCGCATTACGTGATACGCACTACGTGATACGTGATACACCTTATGCTAACAAATAAACAATTCAATGAACTCCATTTGGACACAAACCTGGCGTTATAGCGTTAGCAGTATTTTATTATTCGGCATTTTAGTTGTAGGGATCGCTTTGCAACTCTATGTTGGACCTTTCAATTACACCTTATTAATGGCGCCGGTCAATATTTATCTAGGAATAGGGATCATTGTCAGTCTTTTCGTGGACTCTTTCTGGAGCGATACCTCTTTTTTTAAGTGGTTATCGGGCGTGCCTTTAGCCGTTTGTTCCCTATCGCTGTTGTTGTTAATCACTATTATTATGGGACTCACGCCACAAATAAAAGGCGGAGTGATTCCTACAAGTGTGGTTTCTTTACTTGGTTTTGACAGAATGACGCAGACCTGGTATTTTGTATTCATCTATTTTCTAACTTTGATGTCTTTAGGGGCTGTCATTGCACGTCGGTTGAAAAGTTTTAGTATCAGTAGTCTTGGCTTTTATTTGAATCATATCGGTTTGTGGATCTTTATTTTTGCTGCAGGGCTGGGTGCTGCCGACATACAACGCTATGTGCTACACGCTGAAGAAGGTGCTGAAAATCCTGAATGGCGTGTGTATAGCGAACAAGGCGATGTGCTAGAATTGCCCATTGCGATCCGTTTGAACGACTTTGTGATGGAAGAATATCCACCCAAAATTGCGATCATTGAACGTGCTACAGGAGAAGCTTTGCCTCTCCATCAAGCCACCTATTTTCAGATTGACACCACACAAACCCAAGGGCAAATTGCGGATTGGGATATCACGATTGCCGATTATATTCATGAGGCAGTACGCAATAGCGACAGTACCTATCGCGAAGTGCCGATGTTGGGTTCGTGTCCAGCAGCTTTGGTAATTGCGAAGAATCGGTTGACAGGATCAACGCACAAGGGTTGGGTGAGTTCGGGTAATCAATCGCAATTGTATATGGTACTCAATTTGTCAGCCGATTACTGTGTGGTGATGACCACTCCCGAGGCCAAACGGTTTATATCTGATATAATAGTATATACCCAATCGGGCGAAACAATTTCGGCAAGTTTAGAGGTGAATAAGCCGTTAACAGTTGGGAATTGGACCATTTATCAATACAGTTATGATACCGAAATGGGAAAAGCATCTACCACAAGTAGTTTTGAGTTGGTTTACGATCCATGGTTGAAAGGCGTTTATTGTGGTATCGGATTGTTTGCTGTAGGGTGTTTATTCCTGTTTTGGCAGGGACGTAAAGGACATGTTGAATTATGAATTATGAATTATGAATTGCTTCGCGTTCGGAACTATGTAATCAACAAGATTTAATTTAACATTTTGTAAAACTCACCACCAAGACTTGCTGACCTATTTTTAACACAGAGTTATGGGCTGTCCTGCGGACAGATAGTTCGAACGCGAAGCAATTCATAATTCATAATTCATAATTCATAATTACTTATTACTTACAATATTTTAGCACTTTGTGCAAACTGATGTGTGGTGTATTCTTTGTATCGCTGGTCGATTATCTCGGCCACTCGCCTAAGATTTTCGGGCGTATAGTCTACTTTTCTTAATTCTAAAGTAATTTTCATGAGTTCTTCTTTAGCGATTTTGGCACCGGCCTCGTACCCTAGATAATTGCGTCGCAACGTTTCGTCCTTTATAAAAGCAAATGCAAAATCACGTTGATATACAATATCGTGTCCACTCAGGTTCGCATAATAGTCTGTAATAAACTTAGGATCAATGTTTACAAAATCCTCTTCGGCAATATATCCTCTGTCGATAAAGTTTAGCTTGATAAATTCTACGATACTTATTTTACCTGATCGGAATTGATGTAAGCTATCCTGTGCTGATGGTGGGAGTGTCAAAAGATCGTTCATCAAGGCCCAATTGATCAAAAAGAAATCGAGGTTGGCATGGAGACTGTTTTTTGCCAAAGCCGTGCCGGTTATTGTACGTGCCACAAGGGTATCATACAGTTCAATCACTGGGTTAAGTTCTTTAATTTTGATCGACATTTGACAGATCTTATGCTCATTGATATCATAAGTGAGTCTGAACACCACATCTCTTTTCGGATCCATCGGCAATTCCCATAAATGATAGGCATATATACGCGTTTTATTCGAGCCTGTCGGCGATCCTATGTTGCTGGTTAATTCGGGCAAAATGGATTTGTGAGGAATGTCAGAGGGGTAATTGCGTGATTTTCCCGAGCTGGTGGGTGCGCCTATCTTGCTGGTCAATTCGGGCAAAGTAGTCTGATAATGAATATCAGAGGGGTAATTTACCGAAGCCTTATCGTGAAACAATACACAGGTGAGTATGGGGATAAATAGATCCTTCCGACAGCCTTGCTCGATGGTGTATTTGCTGTTATATACTTCGATCCCGAATAACAAATCGATTCCTAATTTTTTTGCCTCTACCCAAAATTCACGATCACAGGGATTATTCTTGTTAACAGTGATGGTGCCTTTTTTAGGATATTTAATTCCTTTAGCTTCCATAAAAGCCATTACTGCAGGTGCGCTAATGGGGAGTCCCACAATATCTATCAATTCATTTATGAGTACACTGGGTACTTTTTCTTTTGCCATCAGTTTTTTATTTGTTAATAGAGTTTATCGAAATTAACAGTTGAAAGCGGGGTCGCATGTTTTTATATAACGAGCTAATGGGATAAAAACATGCCGGCCCTGGGGGCCTGCAATTGGATCGCATTTCTATAAACATGTGACCCCGCTGGGGTCATCGCAGATATAGATTTGTTCAGTTGTATAAACTCTAATGTTTATTCCTATTCGTGTCCACTCAGGACCGACTAGCTATGAACTTTCGATCCCATACGGGGGGGCAGAAGACATGGATTTTCATCGTTATTTAGCCAATCCTAAGCGAGTCTATCTTTATTCTTCTTCCGAATTTACAAAGAAACTTACCTCTTGCACCACCCCATAGTAATTCGCTTCTTTACGAAATTGAATACTCATTCCTTTTGAATCATTTTCAAATAACACATTCCACATACAATTTGCACCTGTTTCCATATCAGGCACGCCTAATTTTTCGCGTAATGTATCTAACGAATCGGCAGAGGTAGCTCCTTTCGGGAGGTTAACTAAACCATTTTGATGATCGTTTTTAAATGCAACACAGGTTAAAACCGGATAATAATGATCTTTCTTCGCAGCAGCTACGGGATTAAACACTCCTATATCATCACTGTGTAAACCAAACTCCAGAATCCCTAAAGGCAGACCATGTAATTGCAAATCGAAACGTTGCGCTCGTAATTGATCTTGGGCGTAGCCTGTTTTACCCTTTGTTGGATCGTCAGTGATGCAAATGGTGTCTTTTTTGGGATATGTTCCGCCATATTTCTCTATAAATGCTTTCACTTCGGGTGCATTGATCGGTTTCCCTATCACATTTAACAATTCGGGGGTGGGTAGTTCTGTGAAAAATGGACGATCGGGTATTTCCAACCATACACGACCAATCATTCCATTTCGAAAATTGAATTTGGCTACTACATCTTTTTGTACGTCCAGCACCTTACACCAAGATAAATCGCCATCTGCTTTGCGAAGCTTAGGGTGAACTGGTGTGGGCTTGGGTTCCAAGTCCGCTGCATTTATACCATCAATCCCCATTTTAGCCAACATTTCAGCTAACATTTCGCCACACCAAGGAGCGGTATTGGTAATTTTCAATTCCTTAGGCTTGCCAAATTTGCTTTTCAGCTCGGCTATATTTGTATCACAACTCATCCCTAGATGGGCAAGCATTTCCGCTTCGCATGTTTCCTTTAGAAACCACACCTGTTGCAAACGATAATAGAACACCCCTTTTCGATCGGCAAGTATTAGGGGATATTGCGGATGCCATACAATGGTCTCGAAAAGCAGATCTATTCCCAATGCTTGTTGTGATAAATAAAGTGTTGGAGTATTGTCTCTAATGCCAAAACTTTGCGTAATCTTTACCGACTGGGTATCTTTTACCGGATACTGAAAGCCATATTTTTCTAAAAAAGCTTTCATGTCAGGGGTATTAATGGCTTGTCCCATTAAGTTAATGAGTTGTTGTATCATTTTTGTTTCAATTGATAAATGGGCATTCCTATTGAACAAGATTTTTTGTACTCGCTTAGCCTAAATACCGAAATTTTAAAGGCGAATAAGGCACACGAAGGCAGGTGAACCAAATTCGTAACCTTTTTAACTTAATCCCATTTTTTATTTTAATGAAGCTTACTGCCTTTCTGCTTCGCACACCTTTTTCTACTTCAAACCTGCCTTTGTGCGCCTTTGTGTGCCTTATTCGCCTTAGTGGCATTAGCTTCAAACGAGTGAAAGCGAGTGCCGTATTTAGGCTACTGACCAGTTATCCGTGCTTTTTTCGTTGAGGCAATCAGACAATTCTACAACAATATTTTAGCACTTTGAGCGAACTGATGTGCGGTGTGTTCTTTGTATCGCTGGTCGATGATCTCGGCTATCAGTCCAAGATTTTCGGGCGTATAGTCCACTTTAGCCATTTCTGCAAGGGCTTCTTTCCCTAAAGAATTACTTCTCAATGTTTCGTCTTTCAGAAAAGCAAATTCAAAATCTCTGCTGTACGAAATGTCGTATCCACTTAGGTTATTGTAGTAGTCCGAAAGAAATTGCGGATCAATGTTTACAAAATCTTCTTGAGCGATATAGCTTTTATTGACAAAATTTGCTTCGATAAACTCCACGATATTTATTTTGCGTGATCGGAATTGATCTAAGCTATCCTGTGCCGATGGGGGAAACGATAACAGATTGTTTTCCAAAGCCCAATTGATAAAAAAGAAATCGCATTTGGTATAGTAGCTGTTTTTTGTCAAAACCTTGTCGTTTATTGTATGTCCTGTAAGGGTGTCATATAGTTCAATAAGTGGGATCGCTTCTTTAATTTGGATCGACATTTGGTTGACCTGGTCGTGTTCCATACTGTAATGGAGTCTGAAGATAATATCTTTTTGCTGATCCAAGGGTAAATCCCATAAATGATAGGAGTACCGACGTGCTGTAACGGAATGGGTAGGCTTGCCGATTTTGCTAATTAATTCGGGTACATCAGCATCGTAATGAATGCCCGAGGGGTAATTTACCGATGCTTTTCCTTGAAACAGGATACAAGTGAGTATGGGAACAAATATATCTTTACGATGCGCTTGCCCGATGGTGTATTTGCTGTTATGTACTTCTGATTCCAAATGATAGATCAATTCCCAATTTCTTTGCCACCACCCAAAAATAACGGCTATTGGCCTTATTGCTGATGGTGTCTTTTTTAGGATATTTAATGCCGTTGGTTTCCAAAAAAGCCATTACTTCGGGCGAGTTGATAGGCAGACCCACTATGTCTACCAATTCATTCATCATTAAACTATCTACTTTCACTTTTGCCATTGCTTACACTTTAGTTTTATACAAGTGCAAAATAAAGAAATATTTTGCAGATATGCAACATTGGTTGTCAAATATTTGCGAATCAGGTGACCCCAACTTTCTTTTAAGCGGTAGACATTAAATAAACGATGTTATAACTGGCGATTGCTTTTTTATTACTTGTCAACGCCATTAAATTAAGGCAATGTCAGCTGATTTGTTTGAACGCATACGGGTTTGTCTTTATTTCTCCGTCGCCTCGGCAAATATTCACAGTGAGTTTCTCAAGATTCTCACTGTAAATCTCCAGATTCTCACTGTAAATATTGAGCCATGTGAACATCACTTCAACCTTGGATCGGTTTTGCAAATAAATTACAAAAGGGCTTTAAGGGCTCTTGTTTCGTGTTAAACTATTAATAGGTTATGCTATGGATTGGATCATATCTATATTTCAGCAGTATCCCGAATTAGCGATCTTTTTGACGCTATCATTAGGATACTTTATCGGAAAATTCAAATTTGGGAGTTTTTCGCTAGGGACAGTCACCAGTGTACTCTTAATCGGAGTAGCGGTGGGTCAGTTCGATATTCACATATCGCCCGATGTTAAATCGGTATTTTTTCTTTTGTTTTTGTTTTCAGTAGGTTACAGTGTTGGCCTCACAATTTTTTGGTGGACTCAAAAAAGATGGTTTACCTCAGATGTTTTTTGCAGCAGTGGTTTGTGTACTCTGTTTGGTATTCCCTTTTATTATCGGGAAATTCTTAGGATACGACATGGGACTTATGGCGGGTATGCTGGCTGGTTCTCAAACCATCTCGGCAGTTATTGGTGTTGCCTCGGACACCATTAATCAATTGGACCTTACTGATCCTGAAAAATTAACACTTCTCAACAAAATTCCAGTGGCTTATGCCGTTACTTACATTTTTGGAACAGCTGGTTCGGCTTGGTTGCTAGCCTCTATCGGTCCTAAATTATTGGGAGGAAACTTAGTAGAGCAAGCTAAAGAATTGGAAATGCAATTGGGTGGTGATGCCATTGGTAACGATCCTGGTATTACATCGGCTTATGACAGAGTGATTTTTAATGCTTATAAAATATTGCCAAATTCCTATGCTTGTAAGCGAACGGTTGCCGAAATTGAAACCGAATTATTCCGAAAAGGACGGCGTTTGTTTATCCAACGTGTCCGAAAAGGAACCGAAATTGTTGATGCTTCTCCCGAATTAGTGATCAATGAAGGTGATACTATTGCACTGGGTGGTCGACGCGAGTTTGTGATGAATTATGTAGCCGTAACAGAACAGGAAATATTAGATGCCGAACTCTTGAATTTTCCTGTAGAAGTATTGAAAGTGTTGGTGGCGAATAAAAATGTTATAAATAAGACACTTGCCGAGCTTAAAAATGAAGATTATACACATGGTGTGATTATTAAAACGCTAAAACGCGCAGGCATGGATATGCCCATCTTCCCTAATACCAAATTGGACAGAGGCGATATGATTGAATTGGTGGGTACCAAACGAGATGTGGATATTGCAGTGAAACACATTGGTTATGCCGATGTGCCTACCAATGCTACAGATATGGTATTTGTGGGTCTAGGAATTGTGTTGGGCGGATTGCTGGGCGCACTTACCCTACACATTAGTGGTGTACCTATTAGTCTAAGTACCAGTGGTGGTGTATTAATATCAGGACTTATTTTCGGCTGGCTTCGAGGACAACATCCTTCTTTTGGACGCATACCCGAACCCGCACTTTGGGTGATGAACAATATGGGATTGAACATATTTATTGCCGTTGTAGGGATTAGTGCTGGTCCTAGTTTTATTGAAGGAGTAAAAGAATCGGGCTTGGAACTGCTTCTTGCAGGTGCTGCTGCCACTGCCCTTCCTTTAATTGCTGGTTTATTTTTAGGACGATATGTTTTCAAGTTTCACCCCATTATCACTTTAGGTTGCTTGGCAGGTGCCCGAACCACTACAGCCGCAATTGGCGCGATACAAGATGCTGTTAAAAGCAAAACCCCAGCTTTAGGCTATACGGTTACCTATGCTGTGGGCAATACCTTACTGATTATTTGGGGAGTAGTTGTTATCCTTTTAATGAGTTAGACAGGACTGAAGGCGTGCTTTAAAAATAAACACAGAGGTTGGTTTGAATAAATTTGGGACAGATATTGCAAGCGATATGACTCATGGATATGGGGTGATGACAAGAAACCAGATTTACACCGATTTTGAAGTAACAAAATATAAGGCTGAATATACTAAGAACGGATTTGACGCTACAAGACACGCCTTGTTTTCAAATGAAAAAGACCTTGCAAAGGATTCGTCATTTCCTGTAGGTGAAAAGAAAAAAGAAGCGATTGATTACGCAAAGATAGTAAACCCTATTGATATAAGTGGTTTAGTTGACGTGAAGAACAAGAGTAAAAAGGCACTCTATAGTGAAGAAGAATGCTATAGTGCTAAGTACGGAATATACCCTACAGGTTTATTTGTAAAGTTATATGACAATTTTGATACAGATGAAAGTCTGTTTTTGAACTTTAGAACGAATGCGAAATATTATTTTGCCATGGGTGTATTAGAGGGCAATATTGACCGAATGATTGATAAAATAAAACGTAGCGAAGGAGGTATTTATGAAGATATAGCATTAACCAATGCAGCGAAACAAACATCTCAGGTAAGGGATTACTGTAAGAAGGTAGAAAAATATTTAGCTGAAAAGTTAAAGCAAAGTAAAGGAAGTCTGAGAGGGTTAGAAGATTGTAAACCTTATTTTGAAAATGATATTGATGCAGAAAGAAGAAAGGGTTCAATTGTTACAGGGAAAATAGGTAAAAAATTCACTCGCCCAGCGTTTAGTAGTTGGGGCGATAATTTTGCTGGTCTAACCATTGCCACCAATGACATTTGGTCAACAGAAGTGTGGCTTACCGAGTACGAACTGAACGGTGAAGATTATAAAGGTAGATGTAGAATAACTCTTTGGGACCACTTTGGCTTAGATATGCCAGATATGGAGAAAGTATTTAATGCTTTCCCTGATGCTGGAGAAGTATTTACGTGCTGGTTTGCGCTACAGCATCTGCGAGGCTATAAGCCATTTGTAACTAAAATAGTTTTCGATTTTAAATTTCAGGGTAACATTAACAATGGCGAAGTCGAATTAGAAGCTGCCGAAGAGAAAATGAAAGTAGATGCACAAGCTGAATTAGGTGAAATGTATCGCATTATATCTCAACATAAATAACTTGACTATGAAATTTACAATAACACTACTAATGATTCTGTTTTTTTCATGCAGCGATGGTGTAACTGAAATAATTGAGTTGGATAAACTTTCGAGAATAGAGAATAATAAATATTATGGTCGTGTGCTTGTTAAGAATCCACCTCAACATATAGATAGCTTGAAAAAGTTGATGGTGACTTACTTTAAACACACACAAACACACATAAATTCTACGCTTCCAAATTGTTATTTAAAAAATATTTATTTTTATAGGAAAACATGGGAAACATCTTATTTTATTGATCACGAAGAAGACCATGGAGGATTTTCTAGCTATTTAATAGATGACTACAATGAATATATAGGGCATATTATTACACACTTACCTTGTAACAACGACTCCGTAAGATGGAGTGACGAAATTGTTTTATATGAAAAAACAGAAAGTGGTATCAGAATAAAATCAAGTGAAATCTTATTTCGGAATTGTGATTATGATGAGTATATAAATAACTGGGATAAATATTAAGAAAATGGAAGCGGAAGATAGGCTTGGAGACCAAAAGGAGTTGGGTGAAATGTATCGCATCATTTTAGACCACAAATAATATGATTGTGAAATATACAATAACGTTACTGACGGTTCTTTTGTTTTCATGCAACAATGGTGTAACTGAAATAATAGAGTTGGATAAACTTTCGGAAACATATTATTACCGTGTACTTGTTAAAAACCCCCCAATGAATACTGATAGTTTAAAGAAAATGATGGTAAATTATTTCAAGCAAAAATCAGTGACTGCAAATTCGGTTTCTGAACGTTTAAGTATTCGTTTTTACCGAAAAACTTGGGAAACATCTTATTTTATTGATCATGAAGAAGACCATGGAGGATTCTCAAGCTATATACTGGACGACTATAACGAAGAACTTGGGGACATTTTTACTAATATCCCTTGTTATAGCGATTCTGCAAAATGGACTGACAAGATGATGCTTTATAGAAAAGAAGAGTATGGTGTCCAAGAAATATCGCGTGACACCTTGTTTTCGAATTGTGATAAATATATAAATAACTGGGATAAATATTAAGAGAGGAAGTTATTTTGCAGCAAAAAACCTTTCATGGAATTTTACTGACATAAACATGTCATACATTATGTCTATTTATGACTTACCTTTGCAGTCTATTGCAAACCTCAGGTGGCTTACCGAGTATGAACTGAACGGTGAAGATTATAAAGGTAGATGTAGAATAACTCTTTGGGACCACTTTGGCTTAGATATGCCAGATATGGAGAAAGTATTTAATGCGTTCCCTGATGCTGGTGAAGTATTTACGTGCTGGTTTGCGCTACAGCATCTGCGAGGCTATAAACCATTTGTAACTAAAATAGTTTTCGATTTTAAATTTCAAGGTAACATTAACAATGGCGAAGTCGAATTAAAAGCTGCCGAAGAGAAAATGAAAGTAGATGCACAAGCTGAATTAGGTGAAATGTATCGCATTATATCTCAACATAAATAACTTGACTATGAAATTTACAATAACACTACTAATGATTCTGTTTTTTTCATGCAGCGGTGTAATCGAAACAATTGAGTTGGATAAATTTTCTGTAGTCATGGACAGTACGTATTCTGGTGGCGTTCTTATTGCGAATCCGCCTAAAAATAAGGATAGTTTAAAAAAAATTATGGTAAATTATTTTAAGGAGAGATCAATATATATTGATTCTGTTTGTCCCAATTGGTATTTAAGCATAATTTTTTTTTATCGAAAAACCTGTAAAACAGCCTATTTTATAGATCATGAGGAAGACGGAAGCGGGTTCTCTAGTCATTTATTGCTAGAGGAGTATAATGAAAGGATTGGAAGTATTATTGCGCATCGCCCCAGCAAAAATGATTCAACCAAATGTTTTAATGAAATTTGTTTATATGAAAAAACAAAAACAAATATTCGCGAAATATCATGTGATACAATTTACATCACAACATCTGCAAGGCTAGAATAGTTTTCGATAAAAATGAAAGTAGACTCACAAAAGGAGTTGGGTGAAATGTATCGCATCATTTTAGACCACAAATAATATGATTGTGAAATATACAATAACGTTACTGACGGTTCTTTTGTTTTCATGCAACAATGGTGTAACTGAAATAATAGAGTTGGATAAACTTTCGGGAGTAACTTTTAAATATGTACTCATTAAAAACCCACCCACTGATACTGATAGTTTGAAAAAAATGATGGTGGACTACTTTAAGCAAAAATCAGCATATATTGATTCTGTTTATCCTGATCATTATCTACGAAGTATCTATTTTTACAGAAAAACTTGGGAAACGTCCTATTTTATTGATCATGAAGAGGACCCTGGTGGTTTCTCTAGTTACTTGATAGAGGACTATAATGAGAATATACCGAATTGGATTTTATCACACTCCACTCCATACCTTTTTCCTGTAATTGGAATGGTATAAAAACGAAAGAACATTTTGCAATTATTTGGAAAAACATGGAGGGGAAAACGCTATTGATCATGCGCTATTTTAATTATGGAGAATATTTCAAAGTTGAGTTTCCAAATAGAAAGAAATGAGGTATTTTATTGCAACAACCATCTGAAATTG
>JAGWCC010001611.1:0-18626 GCA_022651775.1 Drusus annulatus
CCGCTATTTGTGGACATTTATAGAGTTTATGCGGTTCAGGATTGCAGTTAAATTGTTGAGTTTACGCACGTTTGACCAAGCGGAAAAGCTGCAACAGCAGCAGGATGATTCACTGTAAACCCGCTATTTGTGGACATTTATAGAGTTTATGCGGTTCAAGATTGCAGTTAAATTGTTGAGAGTTTATGCACGTTTGACCAAGCGGAAAAGCTGCAACAGCAGCAGGATGATTCACTATAAACCCGCTATTGGTGGACATTTATAGAGTTTATGTTGTGCAGGATTGCAGTTAAATTATTGATTCTTTATACACGTTTGACCAAGCGGAAAAGCTGCAACAGCAGCAGGACGATTCGCTGTAAACCCGCTATTTGTGGGGATTTACAATGTTTTGGTGGTAAGGTAATAGATAATTTCATCTGGTTTAAATGTCCATAAATGTATGTTTTAGGGTCATTTCAGCCATAATAAAAAGTGTATTTTACCCTTTATTTTTGTGAAAAAAGGATGTTTTTTGCCTAATTTTTGATGTTTTTTTGAATTTCTGTTTATTATATATTTGGCAATAATTTATATTTTATCCCGCCATTATCCCATTTGTTTGATTTTTATTATTTACTCACAATTTTAAAAAATGTTTATAAAAGTTCCTAAAAGAACCTAATTTGTGCCCAAATGTCATTTTATGCCCTACAAAACAATCATATTGCTCTTATTATGGTACTTCTTCGCTCAGTTTGGTTTGTAATTTAAAATATTTAGTATCAATTACACTTGCATCACCTTAGTTATGACAAATATTCTTACAATTAATTGAGATGTACAACATATGCACCTTTTACAAATAAATCAAAACATTCAATGTTGCAAGTGCAAACTATTATGCTGTATGCTAGTTTTATTTGTGTTGCCTTTCTTAATTTAACATTTTATATCTAACCATGCAAATTGTATTGATTGTGCGAATTTACTCTATAATACTTTATCCAACTGAATTTAGAGGTGAAAACATGGCAGGACGCCAAACAAATGTATTTGATGTGCAGAACATTGGTAGTAGTGGTTATAATGCCGCTATTGATGCTGCTGCACAGATTATTTTGCGGGGTGGGCTGGTGGCAATACCCACCGAAACCGTGTATGGGCTAGCTGCCGATGGTACAAACGCCGCCGCTGTAGCAACCATCTTCACCGCTAAGGGTCGCCCTAGTGATAACCCATTAATACTACACATTTCCAGTGTGGAAATGGCACAAAAGCTTATAAAGCCTGGTGAGTTTTGTGTTGCTGCCACTGCACTAGCTGCTGCATTTTGGTAAGGGACGCTTACCCATGTATTGCCTGCAAATAACCTTGTACCAACGGTGGTACGTGGGGGGCTTAGCACTGTTGGTGTACGTATGCCCCGCAACCCTGCTACACTGGAACTAATTAATAAAGTTGGTGAACCACTTGCCGCACCCAGCGCTAACCTATCTGGTAAGCCTAGTCCCACAACTGCTGGTCATGTATTAACCCAGCTGGATGGGCGTATTGATTCCATTTTGGATGGCGGTGCCTGCACTGTGGGCCCAGAGTCTACTGTGGTTGCATTTGAGGGAGGATGCCCCATTATACTACGCCCTGGTGCCATTACCCCACAGATGATAATTGATACTGTTGGCAGTGTAACTGTTCACCCCAATGTGCTGGAAAACACCATGCTGGAACAACTGCCCAGCCCGGGTATGAAGTATACCCATTACAGCCCACTGGCACAGCTAATCCTTGTGAAGGGTTCCACTGAGTACTACTGCACCTTTGTAAACTCCAAAGATGCAGAAAATGTTTACGCCCTATGCTTTGATGAGGATTTACCCCACATTTTCGGTAATACTATTTCAATGGGGAGCATAAACAATATGGAAACTGTTGGTAAGAATTTGTTTGAGGCTTTAAATTCATTGGATAAAACTGTTGCTACGATGGTATATGCGCACTGTCCTACTACAGATGGTGTTGGACTTGCCGTTTACAACAGGCTAATTCGCGCTGCTGGGTTTAATGTTACTAATTTGGATTGATTTTATTTCTTTGGGAGGTACTAATATGATAGTTGGACTTACTGGGCACTGGTTCGGGCAAAAGTACTGCTGCACATTACCTTGGTATGGTTGGAATGCAGGTGATTGACGCAGATGATGTAAGTAGGGAGGTTACTGTGGCTGGTTCCGCATGCCTTGGGGAGCTTGTGGAGCACTTCTCCCCCTCCATACTAATGGCTGGTGGAGCGTTAGACCGTAGCAAGCTGGGCTCTATAGTTTTTGCAGACAAGTTACAATTGGCAGCCTTGGAGCAAATCATCTTTAAGTATGTGCTGGCAGAGATTGATGTAAAGATTGCCGCTATTCAGGCTGCTGGCTACACTAACATTCTGCTGGATGCACCCACCCTTTTCCAAAGTGGGGCAGACAAAAAGTGTGACTACATTATCTCTATAATTGCACCACGGGAGCTACTGCTAAAACGTATTATGGAGCGTGACAACCTGAACCAACAGGAAGCAGAGAAACGCTTGGCTAACCAGCCAGCTGATGACTACTACAGCAGCCGCAGCAACCTTACTATTAATAATACTGGTACGCAAGCTGAGCTAATTGATGCTGTGCAGACTTTTGTGGATGGGATAAATGTTTGGTGAGATAAATTGTGCAAGAGTGCCTAGGGATTGCGGGGGTACTGCAAAGGACATTGTCCCTTGACCCATTATGTCTAGGGTTGTTGCAAAGTGGGGTTACGGGTTGCAGCATGTGTTACGTTGAAGTTTGGGTAAATAAAACACCAATAGAACTACACAAAAGCCAGCCCCTCACGTCAATAGTTCTTAGAAAGCTACACTAGGGCAAACCGTGGGGATTGGGTGCAGCACCTTGCTGCCTTGAGCCATTATTATTATGCTTGGACTGATAGCATAGAGATAAGGCTTAGCAGTTAAATAAACCCTTACGTGTAGATTCTTGCCCAGCCGCAGTCAACTAGACCGTGGAATAGTTGGCGGCGACTCGCCTACGTGGGGCATGGGTGTGGGCACTGCCCACAGCGAAAAATGTGGAAGTAGGTGATAGATTGAAAAAAAGAGGTGGCATTAGCCCACTATTACTTATTGCTGCACTGGTTGGAGCAGTGGTACTCTTCAACTTTGGTATGCACCAGTACAACCTAATGGTTTACCCGCAAAAGTACGAACCCCTTGTTAAGCGTTACGCATCGGAGTATGACCTTGATGAACAGCTGGTTTATGCCGTTATTCACACCGAGTCTTCCTTCCGTCCTAATGCCCTTTCATATGCAAATGCACGTGGGTTAATGCAGTTAACCGCTGAAACCTTTGACTGGGTAAAGGGCAAGCTGGGGGACACAGAGTCAACCTTTGAAGATATGTATAACCCCGAAACTAACATTCGTTATGGCTGTTTCCTGCTGAACTACCACCTTACCAAGTTTGGTAGTGTTGACCTTACCCTTGCTGCATACCACGCTGGAGGCACGCAGGTGTCACGCTGGCTTGCTGACCCTGAAATCTCCCCTGATGGTGCCAGCTTAGGGGTAACACCCTTTGGGCAAACTAACGCCTACCGTACACGTGTGGTGCAAACTATGGCAGTGTATACACGGCTTTACTATAAATAGCTAATACTAATTTGAATTTAAAAGAGGATTGATTAAAATGGCAGATACTAAAAAAACAGCTGGTGAAAAACTAAGAGAAAAACTAATCTTTCAGCCAAAAAACCTAGGAGAAACTTTAACTGATGAACAGCTACAAATGGTACGGGACTTTGGGGTGGGTTACCGTGCCTTCCTTGATACTGGAAAGACTGAGCGTGAAGTTGTAAAGTACTGTATAAATGCTGCAGAAGCTGCTGGGTTTGTTCTGTATGACAAGGATAAAAAGTATATGCCAGGTGAAAAGGTTTACACAAACAACCGTGGCAAAGCAATAATCCTTTGTACCATTGGTGTTAAGCCAATTTCACAGGGGGTAAGGATATTAGCTGCACACATCGACTCCCCAAGGCTGGATATAAAACCTCGCCCACTGTACGAGGAGGCACAGCTTGCCTACTTTAAAACTCACTACTACGGTGGAATTAAAAAGTACCAATGGGCTGCTATACCACTTGCACTACATGGTGTTGTGGTTAAACGTAATGGTATTCAGGTTGAAATTACCATTGGTGAGGGCCCATCTGAACCAGTGTTCACAGTTACTGACCTGCTGCCACACCTTGCTAAAGAGCAATACAAACACACCCTTAATGAGGGGATTCGTGGGGAGGAGATGAACCTCCTAATTGGTGCACACCCTTTTAAAGATGATAAGGCAAGTGAACGTGTGAAGCTTAATATTATGAATATACTTCATGAAAAGTTTGACATACTGGAGGAGGATTTCCTTTGTGCGGAGCTGATTGCTGTGCCTGCAATAAATAGCCATGATGTTGGGCTGGACCGCTCAATGATTGGTGCATATGGTCAAGATGACCGTGTGTGTGCCTACACCGCACTTACTGCTGCAATTAATGTGCCTAACCCAACCTACACCACTATTACAGTACTTGCTGACAAGGAAGAGGTTGGCTCCGATGGTAACACTGGGTTAAACTCCAGCTTTATGAAGTACTTTATAACTGATATTGCCAAGATGCAGGGTGCCAGTGCCCGTGAAACACTTTCTAACTCCACCTGCCTTTCCGCTGATGTTAGCTGTGCCTTTGACCCTAACTTTTCCGATGTAAGTGAGAAGAAGAACACTGCATACCTTAACTATGGTGCTGTAGTTTCCAAGTACACTGGTTCTGGCGGTAAATATTCCACCAGTGATCTTTCGGCGGAGTTTATGGGCTTTATCCGTGACCTATTTGAAAAAGATGAGGTTGTGTGGCAGGTTGGAGAACTGGGCAAGGTTGACCAAGGTGGCGGTGGTACAGTTGCTAAGTACATTGCTGCACTGAATGTTGATGTAGTTGACGTTGGTGTTCCTGTGCTTTCCATGCATTCACCATTTGAGATTGTTTCAAAAGCGGACGTTTACATGGCTTACAAAGCCTTTGTATCATTTATAAAATAGATGGAGATATTTATTATACTTGCCCTGGGGGTAGGGGTGGGAGCAATGTGGGGCAGCAAATTTTCTGCCCCTGTGCTGTCTCGTCTGCTTACTGGTGCAATTTGCGTTATTCTAATATGTATGGGTGTTGTGCTGGGTAGCTCCCCTACTTTTTTTGAGGAGCTTGCCACTGTAGGTATCAATTCAGTTTTAATTAGCCTTGGAGCTATAACTGGCTCGGTTATTTTTGTTGCCCTGTTGTACCAACTATTCATTGCACCGAAAAAAATTAAAACAATAGCAACCACTGACCCTGTAGTAGATGAAGCTGCAAAACCTAGTAAGGAGGAAAGTTTTGATAATACTATCGTTAACTAGCCTATTTATTGGGCTTGGTATTGGGCTGCTTGTGGGCAATCCCGTACTTGCCGCTAATGCCAGCTGGCTTAGTACTGCGGCACTCTACCTCTCCATCTTCTTTTCCGGAATACAGATTGGTATGGACAAAACGGTTTTCACCCAGCTACGGCAGCAAGGGATAAAGCTACTGCTGGTGCCTGTTGGTGTAACCTGTGGCAGCATCGTTTTTGGTACACTTGTTGGGGTGATTTTACATATTCCTGCAAACCATGCTGCTGCGGTTGCTGGCGGGTTAGGTTGGTACAGCCTTACTAGCGGGATGCTTACTAAGCTTGGTGGTGTAACCCTTGGTACTACTGCCTTTTTTGCACATATTTTTCGGGAAATTTTCACAATATCTGCCGCACCAATTTTAGTGCGACTAGGTGGGAAAACTGCCCCTACTGCAAGTGGTGGAGCGGCTGCTATGGACTCCTGCCTTCCCGCTATTACACGGGCTGCTGGACAGGAGATGGCTTTAATCTCCGTAATATCTGGTAGTGTTTGTTCATTAATTGTGCCCGTACTGGTTCCACTGTTGCATGGTTTACCCTCCTGAATATGCTAGTTTGTCTAACCCTTTTTGCTACATTTTCACTGCAAACTTGGCTCTTCCCCATCTGCCCATTTTCCCGCTTATTCTCTTATTTTTTCAGATTGACAACATAGTTTTTTTATATTATAATAATCGTGGATATTTGACTTAAATTTTTCGTTTTTTTATAGTGATATTTACAAAAGTTTATTCAATATTAGGTATAAATTGGCTACTTCATAATACTAAACTGCTTTTAAAGCTAGCGTTGTTTAAAGGGTAGTTTAGTGTTGTAAAATAATATAAACAGGGGCGGTTTTTGTTGGCAAGCGGTAGCAAATTGGCACTATACGGTTTTAACAACCTTACAAAATCACTTAGCTTTAACATTTATGACATCTGTTATGCTAAAAGCCAGCGTGAGCAGATTGACTATATTAAATATATTGATGAGCAGTATAACTCCGAACGTTTAACCAAGATACTGTACGATGTAACAGAAATGATTGGTGCAAATGTGCTGAACGTTTCAAAGGTTGACTACGAGCCACAGGGTGCCAGTGTAACATTCCTAATTGCGGAGGAAAAGATGATTCCACGTGTGGGCAGCCTAGAAGGCGAATTCCAGCATAGTGAGGCTATTGTTGGTCACCTTGACAAAAGCCACGTTACAGTGCACACCTACCCAGAATTTCACCCAGAAACCAGCATTGCCACCTTCCGTGTGGACATTGATGTAGCAACCTGTGGCGAAATTACACCGCTTAGTACTCTGGATTACCTCATAGGTAGCTTCGATTCGGACATAATAACTATTGACTACCGTGTACGTGGCTTTACCCGCAACATTCAGGGGGAAAAACTTTTCATTGACCACGATATAAACTCTATCCAAAACTATGTTGCTGGTACAACGCTATTACGGTACGACGCCATTGATGTTAACGTTTACCAAGCAAATATGTTCCACACCAAGATGCTTATTAAGGAACTTGACCTTAAAAACTATCTTTTTAACAGTGATGTGTACGAGCTCCCTCCTAAAACTAGACTCGAAATTACCAACAGCCTGCGTCAGGAAATGATTGAGATTTTTAGCGGGACTAATATATATTAATAGGGCTGTGGGGTAGATGCAAAACTAGACTCGCAAGACCAAAACCTCGTGGGGAGTTTCTTTAAAGTTAATGCTATGAAATAAACGCGGGATAGTCAGCGGCGACTCGCCGCCGGAGGAGTACTGCAAGGGACCAGCCCCTTGACCCATTGTTGGCATAGGTTAGCTTGGGTGCAACGTGGTGAGGACTCGGGTGAATTTGAATTGAACGCTACCGCACGGCGGTTAGGTAAAGCATCTGGCGGGGGATATACTTAGAAAACTACGCAAAGCCAAAACCTCGCGGGGAGTTTCTTTGAAATTAATGCTATGAAATAAACGCGGGATAGGCAGCGGCGACTCGCCGCCAGAGGGGTACTGCAAGGGGTAAGCCCCTTGACCCATTGTTGGCATAGGTTAGCTTGGGTGCAACGTGGTGAGGACTCGGGCAAATTTGAATTGAACGCTACCGCATAGCAGTTGAGATAGCCCTTACTGCGGATATACTTAGAAAACTACACAAAGCCAAAACCTCATGGGGAGTTTCTTTAAAGTTAATGCTATGATACAAATATGGGGTAGGGTGTGGGCACTGCCCACTGTAGAAGGAGGACGACAATTGAATATAAATATGCAACAAACCGCCCCCATTATGGAGGCACTGAATCTTTTTAAATCCAAACGAATAGTACCATTTGATGTTCCAGGGCACAAGCGTGGCAAGGGTAACCCTATGCTTACTGAATTTTTGGGAAAAGCGTGTATGTCACTAGATGTTAACTCTATGAAACCGCTGGACAACCTAACCCATCCTGTTAGCGTTATTGCACAGGCGGAGGAGGTAGCCGCGGATGCTTTTGGTGCAAATCATGCTTTTTTCATGGTTGGTGGTACTACATCATCGGTACAGGCAATGGTAATGAGTAGTGTTAATGCAGGTGAAAAAATTCTACTACCCCGCAATGTTCACCGTAGTGTTATTAATGCCGTTATTTTGATTGGTGCTATACCAGTATATATTAACCCGCACACACACCCCACAATTGGCATTCCACTGGCAATGCGTTTGAGTGAGGTTGAGGCTGCCATTGTGGCTAACCCTGACGCTGTAGCAATCCTTGTAAATAACCCTACCTATTATGGGATTTGTACCGACCTGAAAAAGCTTACAACTATTGCCCACCAACATGGTCTGCGGGTTCTAGTGGATGAGGCTCATGGTACCCACTTTTATTTTGGGCAAGGTTTACCCATGTGTGCAATGGCGGCTGGTGCAGATATAGGCATCGTAAGTATGCACAAGTCCGGTGGCAGCCTTACCCAAAGTAGCTTCCTGCTGACTGGAAAAAATGTTAACAAGGATTATGTCCGCTCCATTATTAACCTTACCCAAACAACCAGCGGCAGCTATCTATTGTTGTCAAGCCTCGATATTTCCCGCCGCAACCTAGCCCTTGGTGGCAAAAGTATCTTCAACCGTGTAAAGCAGCTTAGTGGCTATGCTCGGGAGGAGATTAATTCTATTGGTGGGTATTATGCCTTTGGTAGTGAGATTATTGACGGGGACACTGTTTACGACTTTGACCAAACTAAGCTGGCTGTTAATTCCATTGGCATTGGGCTGGCTGGGGTTGAAGTCTACGACCTACTACGTGATGAATATGATATTCAGATAGAGTTTGGTGATATTGGCAACTTCCTGGCATATGTGTCCGTTGGTGATACTAACAAGGACATTGAACGTTTGATTGGTGCACTTTCGGAGGTTCGCCGTCTGCACTCCAAGTCGGGAAACTTTATGATAACTAGTGAATATATTTCCCCAACAGTGGAGCTTCCACCACAAAAGGCATTTTACAGCGGAAAAACTGCGGTAAAGCTGGCAAATGCGGCAGGTTGTATTTGTGGGGAGTTTGTAATGGCTTATCCCCCCGGCATTCCCATACTTGCCCCTGGGGAGCTTATAACCCAACAGATTATTGACTACATTGCCTATGCCAAGGAAAAGGGCAGCTTCCTAACTGGTACACAGGACCCCCATGTAAATGAGGTTTTGGTGGTTTCTTCTACCTAACTATTCTTCTACCTAACTATTCTACTACCTAATATTTTTTTAGGAATGAGCGTGATAAAATTGGATTTATGGTACAGTGAAAAGCACACAAAAGGCGTTAAACTTTCCATTAAGGTAATCTCCCAACTTTTTAATGGTGCCAGTGAGTACCAGAAAATTGCAGTCTTTGACAGTATTGACTTTGGGCGGTTTTTGACACTGGACGGGTTTATGATGTTAACTGAAAAGGATGAGTTCATCTACCATGAAATGATTGTACACCCTGCTATGTCGGTACACCCATTGGTGGAGAATGTGCTGATAATTGGTGCTGGTGACGGTGGCGTAGTGCGGGAGCTGGTAGGTTACCCTAACATTAAGCGGATTGATATGGTGGAAATTGACCAGATGGTGGTTGATGTTTGCCGAAAATACCTGCCACAAACTTCCTCCATGTTGGATGAACCCCGTGTAAATATCCATTACCAAGATGGACTTAAATATATTCGCAGATGTGAAAATGAGTATGACCTAATTATTGTGGACTCTACAGACCCATTTGGTCCAGGAGAAGGGCTCTTCACACGTGAATTTTATGGTAACTGTTACAAGGCTCTTCGCCATGACGGTATACTGATAAACCAGCACGAAAGCCCCTTTTACACCGAGGATGCAAAGGCAGCACAACGGGCACACCGCAACATTTGTGCTAGCTTTCCTATTGCACAAGTTTATCAGGCACACATACCCACATACCCATCGGGACATTGGCTGTTTGGCTTTGCATCCAAGAAGTACCACCCTGTAAATGACTTTAAGGCAGTAAACTTTGACAGCCTTAACATTAAAACTAGGTACTATAATTCCCAGCTGCACACTGGCTGTTTTGCACTGCCCACCTATGTTAAGGAGTTGTTTAAGTAGTGTAGAGGTACGAGGGGTACTGCAAGGGACTAGTCCCTTGACCCATTATTGTTGCATGATGTTCCAAGGTGGGGTTACAGGTGGCGACGTGTGGTACTCTAAGGTGTAGGTAGGGACATTCTACCAATAGCTTATGAATAAACAACACTTTGTGTCGCTACTCTTGCAAATCTAACCTTGTCCAAAATGCGGGGTAGTCAGCAGCTACTTGCCGACTCGCCAATAAGGAGTTTTTTAATTAATGAAAGAAAAAAATATTTCCACCTTTCTAGGGTGTGAGAGTGAATATGCCCCTGCTGAAATTGTCATCTTTGGGGCGCCATTTGACGGGACAACCTCCAACCGACCAGGGACACGTTTTGCCAGTGCTGCCATGCGTATGGAAAGCTTTGGACTGAAAACCTACAGCCCTTACCAAGATAAGGGCCTTACTGACTACAACATCTTTGATGGTGGGGAGCTGGAGCTGCCCTTTGGCAATACCCAAAAGGTGCTGGACGAAATCTACAGCTATACTAAATCAGTGCTTGCTGATGGTAAGCTACCACTTATGATAGGTGGGGAGCATTTGGTAAGCTTTGGTGCAGTGCGAGCTGTGGCAGAGAAATATAAAAACCTGCACATTGTACACTTTGATGCACATACCGACCTGCGGGAGGATTATTTGGGGGAAACCCTTTCCCATGCTACTGTAATGCGGCGTTGTTGGGAGCTGGTTGGTGTTCATAAAATCTTTCAGTTTGGCATCCGTTCCGGTGAACGCTGTGAGTTTGAGTGGGCAAAGGAGCATATGCATACCCAAAAGTTCAACTTTGTAGGGCTGGAGGATGTAATAGCCAAAATCGGTGACAATCCAGTTTACTTTACCATTGACCTTGATGTAATGGACCCATCCATCTTCCCAGGTACAGGTACCCCCGAGGCTGGCGGTGTCTGCTTTACCTCACTGCTTGAAGCTATTGTTAAGGTAGGTAAGCTGAACATTGTGGGGTGTGATGTTAACGAGCTTGCCCCTGCATATGACCATAGTGGAGTTTCCACTGCTGTAGCGTGCAAGGTGCTGCGTGAACTTATCCTTAGCACACGGGGTTAAAAGCCTACGGGGGGGTGCACGGGGTACAGGGATACTGCAAGGAACCAGTTCCTTGACCCATTGTTGGCACAGATTAGCTTGGGTGCAACGTGGTGAGGACTCGGGTGAATGCGAATTGAACGCAAGTGGCAAGCGGTTAGATAAAGCATCACTATAAGGCTTAGCATGAGGTAAACCCTCACGTGCACTTTCTTTGCCGACCGTAGTCAACCAAAACGTGGGATAGCGTGTCGGTGCTACCGACCCTTATTATTTATAAAGGAGATGTTATGAAATATGGCGAAAATTTTAGTTATCGGTTGTGGCGGTGTAGCAGGAGTTGCTATTACCAAATGTGTTCAAAACTATGAGGTTTTTGAGGAAATTATGATTGCTAGCCGTACCAAGTCCAAGTGTGACGACCTGAAGGCTAAGCTGGATGGTAAAAAGGTTAAGATTCATACTGCACAGCTGGATGCGGACAAAACGGAGGATATTATTGCACTAATCAACAGCTTTAAACCTGATGCTGTGCTTAACCTTCCCCTACCTTACCAGCACCTAACCATCATGGATGCATGTCTGGCGACTAAAACGGATTACATTGACACTGCAAACTATGAGCCAAAGGATACTGCAAAGTTTGAGTATAAATGGCAGTGGGAATACCACGAAAAGTTTAAGGCTGCAGGAATTACTGCACTACTTGGTAGCGGGTTTGACCCTGGTGTAACTGGTGTTTTTTCCGCCTATGCCCAAAAGCACTACTTTAATGAAATACATTACCTTGATATCCTTGATGCAAATGCTGGTGACCATGGTTACCCTTTTGCTACTAACTTTAATCCTGAGATTAACATTCGTGAAGTTGGGGCAAATGGTAGCTACTGGGAAGCTGGTGAGTGGGTGGAAACACACCCAATGGAAATTAAACGTGTTTATGATTTCCCACAAATTGGCGAGAAAGATATGTATCTGCTCCACCACGAGGAGCTGGAGAGCCTTGCCCTTAACCTTAATGGTATTAAACGTATTCGCTTTTTCATGACCTTTGGGCAGAGCTACCTAACCCACCTAAAGTGCCTTGAAAATGTTGGCATGACATCCATTGAGCCTATTATGTATGAGGGGCGCGAAATTGTTCCGCTTAAGTTTTTGGCAGCAGTTCTTCCTGACCCTGCCTCCCTTTTACCACGCACCCATGGCAAAACTAACATCGGTTGCATCTTCCAAGGTATTAACAAGGATGGTAAAAAAAGCAACTGTTATATTTACAATGTTTGTGACCATCAGGAATGTTACCGCGAGGTTGGTTCACAGGCTATCTCCTACACTACTGGTGTGCCTGCAATGATTGGTGCCATGATGGTAGTTACAGGTAAATGGAAAAAACCTGGTGTATACAACATTGAACAGTTTGACCCAGACCCATTTATGTCGGAGCTAACCGAGTGGGGTCTGCCTTGGACAGTTGATTTTAACCCTGAATTGGTGGATTAAGGCAATGAATTTAAACTTAAATAGTTCCGACTTATATGAAAGTTCGGACGAAGTTTCCAACCTGAACTTTGAACTAAATCAGGTACAAACCCCCTATTATATAGTAGACGAATCATTGGTAACCAAAAACCTTGAAATATTGCATAGTGTAATTGATGCGACTGGTTGTAAAATTCTGCTGGCGCAAAAGGCATTCTCAATGTACAGCCTATACCCGCTGATTGGCAAGTACCTCCATGGTACTACAGCTAGTGGACTGTTTGAGGCACGCCTTGGCAGTGAGCATATGAGTGGTGAAGTGCATACCTTCTCCCCTGCCTTTTCCCCACGGGAGTTTGAGGATATTGCCGAGCTCAGTGACCATATAGTCTTTAATTCCATGTCCCAGTGGGAGATGTTTGCACAAACTGCCATGGAAAAAGGTGTAAGCTGTGGCATTCGCATTAACCCAGAGCTTTCAACGCAAGGGGGCGGTATGTACGACCCATGTGCTGCTGGTTCACGGTTTGGTGTGCGGGTTGATGACTTCAACATTAACGACCTAGATGGTTTGGAGGGGCTACATTTCCACACATTGTGTGAGCAGAACTCCGATGCACTGGTTGACACATTGGCGGCAGTGGAGCAGCAGTTTGGCAAGTATCTACACAAGCTAAAGTGGCTTAATTTTGGCGGTGGACATCACATTACCCGTGCAGATTATGATATTGCAACGCTCATTGAGCGTATAAACCATATGCAAAACACCTATGGCGTACAAGTTTACCTAGAGCCTGGTGAGGCAGTAGTGCTTAATGCTGGCTTCCTTGTTTGCTCTGTGTTGGACTTTGCGGAAAATGATGTGAATATTGCAATTGTGGATACATCTGCAACCTGCCACATGCCTGATGTGCTGGAGGTGCCATACCGTGCCAATATCCTTGATGCTGGCACCACAGATGAACACGAATATACCTACCGCCTTGCTGGGCCTACCTGCCTTGCTGGTGACATTATTGGGGATTATTCATTTGATGCACCACTGAAAATCGGTATGCACCTTGTATTTACCGATATGGCACACTACACCATGGTTAAAAACAATACCTTTAATGGTATGAACCTGCCCACCATCGCAATATGCCGTATGGATGGTAGTATTAAGGTTGTACGTGAGTTCGGCTACGAAGATTTTAAGACTAGGGTGTAAAGCTTGGTACAATGGGTAAGTGGGGGACATTGTCCCTTGCAGTACCCATTATGTTGTATGATATGGCAAGGTGGGGTTACAGGTTGCGGCGTATATTACGCCAAAGTATGGGGAATTGAACGCTACCACACAACGTTGAGCCAAACCCTCACGTGCAGCATTTTTAGAGAAACGTGGGATAGCCTGTCGGTGCTACCGACCAAAAAGGTCACGTCTACCATTAGTTTGGTAAACGTGACCTTTTTGTGTTTTTGTATTTAGTTTGTTGAAATATTGTATATTATTCCATGAAAAAATTAGCGGACTAAGCCCTTGTTACCGACTTCATCTTGATAGGTGTAAGTGGGCGGTCACTACCATCTACAGATGTGGTAGCAATCTTATTAACAACATCCATACCATCAATAACCTTACCAAATCCTGCATAACTACCATCTAGGTGTGGTGAATTTTTATGCATTACAAAGAACTGGCTGCCTGCGGAATTTGGAGCGGATGAACGTGCCATTGAAAGTACACCTGGTGTGTGAAGTAGGTTGTTTTCAACGCCATTTTTGGAAAATTCGCCCTTAATTTGATGCCCCCATCCGCCCATTCCCGTACCATCTGGGCAGCCACCTTGTATCATAAATCCTTCAATAACACGGTGAAAACCTAAACCATTATAAAATCCTTTGTCCACAAGGGCAAAAAAATTTTCAACTGTAATTGGTGCAATGTCTGGGTACAGCTCCGCTTTAAAACTATCCCCATCTGCAAGTGTGAATATTATAACTGGATTTGCCAATTTACAACAGCTCCTTAAATATTATTATATTTTGCTCCTAACATCATACCTTAAAAACACACGCCTTGTCAAGAGCGGCTAGGTCAGTGTTTTACTTTGTTAGGTGTAAGATTTCCCAGTAAAAAAATCCTTATTTGCTTTTAAAGTTAATAAAAACATGTTTAATTTTTATGTCAATTATTGGTGTTTATTCTGTCTTTATTCCCTAATAATTAATTGTAGAGCTTTATTGTGCAAATATTTTAGTATTATTTAGTGTTTATTCATTAATCATTGCCACCAACACAACAAAAAAGGCACTTTTACCCTGCATATTCCAATCTATTGCTTACACATTAATGTTTTTTTATATTTTACTAGTATAATATATTAGTTGTATTTTGTGAAATTAACTTTGCTTTGTCAATAATGGTATAGACAAGTGCTTAAAAATAATGTATAATAATACCGTAGTAAATTTATCTTTTTCGTACTGTTTCCCCATAATGTTCTTTTGCTGTATGAATTTTATGCCAATGCATTATTCCCCAATACATTATTATTGGTTGTGGGCTTGGCAATAATTGTAGTGCAAATAGGTTGCTGCTAAATGTGTCGACCTTGTTTTTGTGCTATAGCAGGTTATTAGCTATGACAACTTGAATTATTTTATACATTATATGCGATTTTTTCTTCACATGATAATTTTATATTTTAAAGGAGGATTTTCAAATGGCATTGTTAGACGGTTCAGGTGCAGCATTAAATAAGGACATTGTAGAAGAAACACCAAAAGTTGAAGAGGAATTCTTTGGTATGAAACCTAAGCTAGCGCTAAATGTTCGCGAAACATTTACTCGCGAAGAGATTATAAGAAATGTAAACTCGCTTTCCTTACGGGAACGTGATGTTTTTGTACTGCTGCTGGAAGGTCACACCTTGCGGGAAGCGGGGGACTTGTTGGAGCTAAAATATTCAACTGTAAACACGCACCACACTAAACTTTACCGTAAACTTTTTGTAAAGACAAGGCCAGAACTTATTATCCACTACCGCGATTTTATGCTTACCTATAAATATGGTGACCGTTTTTTAACAAATAGCTAGCCAAAAAATCTACTTTAAAATAATTTAAATAGACTTTGTTGTTTTTCGAGTTATGCATATATTAATAGTTATAATCTTTCGTATTGGTTAGCCTAAACCATATAATTGACCAATATTTCAGATTGGTGTTTAATTGGAAAATATTTTTTACATATTGTGTTTTTTCTCTTGCTTTTTACTATTTTTCAGTGTATAATAAACTAGGTATTCAAGGTGTTATTTTCCTTTTTTACTTACACTATATACTATACATACCCTTTAACATTGCTATCTTCTAATATATGATAAATCTGACTCCCCTCGGATTCTCAGAGAAGCAGATGACCCTTTACCTTTTGGTACGGGGTCATCTGCTTTTTTATTTCAATGTATTATTGTATCATTACAGGGTATTACACATTATAAATTCCCTTTATCATGCCGTTTACGCCTATGTATAGGTAAGAAATTTTGTGCCATGTGGCAAAGTTTACAACACCTGTCACTGGTAGCTTAAATACTTTTTGAAAGATTTCCACAGTTGCTTTGGTTTTTTGGTCATACCTACCATCTGCTGGATTAATTTTGCCAATGGCTGGGTATGCAGTGGATATAACATTGAGCTGTGTTTGTATCATTTGTACAGCATCGCTACATATTCCAACACTAAGGTTAACCCCTGGGAATGATTGTGGTATTCCTGCAATTTCCTCCGCCTTTGCTACGGTTAGACTGTTGCCATAGTATGACTTCAGTATTTCGGTGTAAGACTTACCCTGCTTGCCTAGGTCGGCAGAACCCCACTGGGAAAGCCACCCTGGGTTATTCACCTGTTTACCATCGTTGTACTGGGACATAAACGGAAACTCCTTGTTGCCTATTAACGGGTATTGGTCAAACACTTCATCAACAACATCGGAGATAGACTTGAAGATAGTCCGCCCGAACACAAACTTTTGGTCATAGGATGTGGATGAAGAGATAGTGAAGAAGTAGCCACGTGAACGGTACCATTCAGTAAAGATACGGTTCATGGTAAATGATTGTATAGCAAGAACATTTGCCCTTATTGTTTCCTTTTACCAAGTACTGTAAATCTCACTGGATGCAACATTCTTTATGTAGTCTGGGTATCTAACATAGTGTTGGTTTGCTGTTGTATTGGTTGGTACACCATCATGTAGTATAACAAACTCTGGTACTACGGGATTGGTAGGCACATCCCCACTGCCCCTTGGTGGTGGGATAAACTGGTTAAATGTATCCTCTGGTACTTTTGGTGGGTAATTCCCCCACAATACATGCTCCGGAATTTCTAGTTGGTTTGTTGGAATCTCCTTTTCTAATGTACTATCCATTATTATGTCCTGTATCCCTAGCTGACCATCGAAGATTTCTACCCCTCTTATTATCTCTGATTGAATTCCTGGGAAATCCACCTGCACATCACAAACAGCATATGACTTTACCTTCCTTTGGTATTCTAATGAAAAGTCTTTGTTTGGTGCATCAACTGGTAATAAATCCGTGTTACCCGAAACATCGGTTTTCAGTGTGGTTTTGAAGTCTTTTCCTATTACTGTTACTACTGCATTTTCCACTGGTTGACCTACATTGTCCACATGTACGCTAACTGACAAAAAGCCCTTTGGCATGTTAAACACCTCTTTATATTTATTTGCTGCAAAAGTTATCGGCAATTTGCCGAAGGCTATTCCCACTACCTCTTTTTTTAGTCCTATTAATTAAGGTAATAGCACTAAAAATAAGTATGAATATTATACATTCCCACTTTGAGTGGAATCTCACTTTTGCAATCACTACTCCTAATATATGATAAACTCATTAAATTTGGAACTAAAAATGCACTTTTATAATATTATAGTCATAGCTAGTGTTTTACACACAAAGTGGGTATCGTTAATGATTTTCAAAAAAGGCGATATTCAAGGCTTATATGTAATTAAATTGTAGGAGGCGTTACCATGCAAGACTTTTATAGTGACAACGACAGGGGTAAAGTTGCACTAATGCTAACCCAGCTTGAGTATTTATCATCACCTAGTAGCTCCGCTGTACGAACTAGTGCTGCTATTCGTGCCTTCCAAAATGACCATGGGCTTACACCTAATGGGATTATGGACGAAAAGACAATGCGTTACCTAATGCGTGAGCGGGATTTGCGTTTTCCAACTAGTTCTCCTGTGGTAGCCGATGCTCCAGTGGTTCCAGTGGTAAGCACTGCTAATAACAACATACTTGTTAATGAGATTGATAATGACCCCATGGAAAACATTATGGAGGAGATGGTGGAGGAGCAAGAGCTAACTGGTAAGGTTGCAAGAAATGTTAATACAAATTCTTATGACGACCGCCCAACCATTCGCCGTGGGGATAGTGGGCAGTATGTTACCCTGTTGCAACTGAATCTGCGTGACCTAGACCTTTACACTGATACTATTGATGGATTCTTTGGGTTTGATACAGAAAAGGCTGTACGAAAGTTCCAGGCAGCACAAAAGCTATCAGTAGATGGTATTGTTGGCAAAAAAACATGGAAGGCACTGGCAAAGGCTGTTGCACTGCTACCTACTGAACCAGGTACTGAGGATCGCCCTATTGTACGCCTTGGTGACAAAAACCTGTATGTGCTGGAGCTGGAGTTTAAGCTTAAAGCCCTTGGTTACTATATAGGTATGCCTGATGGATATTTTGATGACCAAACATTGCTAGGGTTATATGCGTTCCAACGTTCACGTGGTATTGCTGTTGACGGAATTGTGGATCCCATTACCTGGTATGAGCTGGATAAGGCATTTGCAGGAAGCGAGAGTGCACCCGAACCAGAATATGACGATGAGGATGGATTTGAGGATAATGTAATGGCAGTTGCGGATATTGAAGATGAACCACGTCA
>JAGWCC010001612.1:0-18142 GCA_022651775.1 Drusus annulatus
AGATAAAATCATGGTGATGGATGGAGGACGAATTATTGAGCAAGGTTCTCACAAAGAATTATTGGCTCAAAATGGACGCTACACTCAAATGTGGGCGATGCAACTAGCTGACGATTAAGTAGAGGCTGCCTGAAAGATATATTTAGCGGATTCTTTCAGGCAAACCAACCATCTACCAGCTCCCAATCAATCGCATCCCATTTCCAGCGCCACTTTGGTGCAAAATCCTTGTCAATCAAACGTGCCCGTACACCTTCTACAAAATCGCTTTGTGGGTGACATTGATGCATCACTAAACGTAAATCCTGCTTTAAGGCTGCAGACAAGCTGAGTGGCATATACCGTTGATAATACAGCCAGTGAATAGCCAAACTAGTAGGCGATGCAATGGCAATATGCTTACACGCATTTGCCATCCAAGCATTATTGCCAGAATAATTATCCAGTCGATTGACCCACTCTAAAAAATCATCCTCAATAAATGGTGTCAATTCATCCAAAGCATTCAGAGCATTGCCTGCATCTAAAGAAACCGATGCCTTCTTTGCCATATTTTGCAAAAATTCATCCAGAGTGCCATGAATATTGATCCTTTGAAAATCAGAGTTTTGCAGCATAGTTAAAATAGAAGAGAATGAATCTTGACTCAAAGCATAATCAGCCAAATGTAAATCCAATAAATCCGATCCATTTAACTGCGCTGCCGTAAATGCCAAGAACAAGCCCAGAGGCTTAGGCAACGATCCCAAAAAATAACTGGCCCCCACATCAGTAAATAAACCAATCAGACTTTCTGGCATAGAAAATAGTGTGGTTTCAGTGACAATACGGTGACTACAGGCTTGCATCAAACCAGCCCCGCCCCCCATCACATAACCACCTGCAAAACACACAACGGGTTTAGGATAAGTGGCAAGCATATCTAGCAAAGCATACTCTGCTTTAAAATACAGCACACTCTTCTGATTGGCAGAAACATCCTCTTCATTAGATTCTAAAATGAGAGATCGGGCAGCTTTGACATCTCCACCTGCACAAAATGCACGCTCCCCTTCACCTCTCAAAACAATAAAAGCGATTTTTTTATTCTGAGCAATTTTTTCAAGATGGATATGGAAATCACGCACCATAGCTGCAGTATTGGCATTTAACTTTTTTGCATGACACAAAGTCAATACAGCAAACGAGTGGGTTTTGGTAGAATAAAATTCACAACTGATGTTTGAGTTTGGCATCTATTTCTCCTCATTAGCGATCATCAAACCTCTATTTTGCTGACACAGCAGCAAAGATTACAAAGATACAATTAATCAGACCTCATGAGGATTCAAACGAGGTGCTTCGTCTTGAGTAAGGTTCGCCAGATGCCGTAAATGATGTAGATAGACATTCACGTCAAAGCCATTACCATGCCTTTGAGCCTGCCAAATCATCTCAACCAAAGCATCCATCATCGCGTGTTGTGCCTCATGCACTGAATCGTACTTTTGGGTTAACACCTTTTCGACCTGAGCAATTCCAAAAGGCTGATCAATCGCACATTGCTCCATTAAGGACAAATGCAAAGACATATGAAGAAACGGATTGGTCTCCCCTTTTTCAGGCAGCCACTTGGCTTGCTCAAATTGCTCAATATGCTCAACCACATAATGATATTCAGGATGCTCAAGCAAAATACCCATCGCCTTTTGCTCAAGAGCATCAAGGTTTCGAAACAAGCGCCGTTGCCAAACACCCGCAAAGAAATGCCGCACATCGTGCGAAGAAACATCAAACATAGCAATATGTACTGTCTTGTAAAAAACCAATTATAGAACAACAAGCAAAAAGGAGCCGCAAATATGAGTAAAGAGAGGCAATCAATTTCCAGCAAAGAGAAATACAGCAACAAAAGAAACACTTAAAGAGAAGCTTCAAGTAAACGCCAATCTACAGTAAAATTTAAAAATATTGACAAAACACATTAAAAGTTTCTATGCTCAAGCCCCCATTTTTCTAACAACGTAGGATGATAAATAGCCATGCAAATCTGCACATTTAACCAGCTTTCCCTCAACGATTTATACAAGCTGCTGCAAATACGTGCACGCGTATTTGTACAAGAACAACAATCCATCTACGATGAAGTCGACGATCAAGATCAAGATTCTTGGCACTTTTTAGAATGGCAAGATGACAAGCTGCTTGCCTATGCTCGTTTGATTCCACCAACAGCTGCATTTCCTAAAGCAACCATTGGCCGCGTGGTGGTGGATGCCCACGCCAGAAGCCAAGGTCTTGGCAAAAAAATCTTTCAGGCAGCCTTCGAACACGCACAAAAAACGTATCCTGAATCACCGATCAAGCTTTCAGCACAGACCAGTGCCAAAGGTTTATACATCGCTTTTGGCTTTATAGAAGCGAGCGAACCTTATGATGATGGTGGGGTAGAACACATTGATATGATTTGGAAAAAAGCTTAAGGCACAAAAAAGCAGCTGCGTAAACACTCAGCTGCTTTTTTATGAACCCTATGAAATCATTCAAACATTATTCTGTCTATTTTATTTGAATTTCAAACCTTTCGATGCACTTCAATTCAGATACAGCCATTTGAAAGTATGCATGCTCTGTTATGCGTAAAGACATGTTTTTATCAAGCTAAACTTGATGTCGCCTATAAAAACATTGCTGATGATTAGGTTTATAATGCCAGCCTGCCAATATTATAAGATTTTTAAGTCAATCTTTCCCATCCTTTGAGCCACCAGAAGCCAGCTTATTTTAATATTGCTTTTAAATAAATATAGTATATTTGGGTATAAAATATTATCGTATAATTAAATCAACCCCACAAAACGACCCGCTTTAACAGACCCTAGTGTCCATAATTGACACAGCTTTACCTATTTTTAAGTTTTATTTTCAAATAATTCGTGTTTTTCTTAAAAAAATTCATTATTATAATTGGCTAAAATTTGCTTATCCACGCATGCTAAAAAATATACAGAAATTATAGACAACGTTTGTCTATAATCTTGTTAATTGACTCAAATCCACCATTTAAATACTTAAACAATAAAATACATAAAAAGGGACTGCTATGTTGGCAAAAATCGTCCAGTCAGAGTTAAGCAACATTCCCATGTATTTGCTTCAATCGACTGCCATCATAGGAATTCTCGCCGTTCTGATGGTTTTTCGAGGTAAAAAAGTCCTTTCCAATCAAAAATCAAATACTCTGGGTATTGTGCTTGGTCTAACCAGCTTTCTCTTATCTGGTTTTGTCTCTGATTTCATTCAATTAGAATCTAAACCTTACATACGTAATGATTTAATATTTCTAGCTGGTTTTTTGGGGGGCGCACGCAACGCGAGTTGGGTTGCCCTATTGAGTTAGCTTGGTAGGGTGTTATTTGGCGGAAGCGGGAGCCTTCTCTGGTCAGGTGTTGACATCGTATTCATTGCATATGGAGCGGTATTAATTAGAAATTTGTTTTTCAAGGACCAAAGCATTGACAACATCTCATTTAAGCAAGCCATAGATATATTGCTTTGGCGCTTCGGCATCACTGTACTGCCAATAGTTATTTTTTTTCTTAGTCAGGTTTTGACACCTGAAACGGCAATGAGTATTGTCGTTCGCCGTACTTTAGCTAGTTTCAGCATTTCTGTCTTTATTCTTTACACGATGATCATTTTGATTAGACGAGAGATTCAAAGAGAGAACAGGCACCTAGTGGATGACACCTCAGGGCTACCAAACCGCCGAGCGCTACAAAAAAAAATAGAAGAATATCTTGAGTCTTTCAATGAAAACAAAAGAAAATCAACTCAAACCATATTTCTTGTGGTGATACGTAATCTTTATGACTTAGTCCATGAGCACAATCATGACTGGACCGATCATTACTACGACCAGTTAAGCAAACAAATCGTCACGATTGGTTCAAGTAATTTATTAAATAGCTACACCCCTAATATTTACGCTTTTTCAGACCAATCAATTTTAATCGTTTTGCACCACATTGATGCATCGTCGATATTAAAACAAGGATTGGCTCAAAAACTGCTTTATCAGCTATACCCTACTCGTTTTGAAGAGGAACAGCTGTCTCCTATATTAACCATAGGTATTATTGAAATTGCATTGGGCACCACTGTTTCAAACGCACCTCAATTTTTACGAAGCATTGCCTTAATGGAGGCTTATAAACATGAGTCTGTTCATTGCTTCGAATTGTCTATTGCCAAGCAAATTGATTATGACAAAAAAACACGCAAGAAAATTGAACAATGGATTGAAACTTGTGCCGTACCACTTTGGCTACAGCCAAAAATACAGCTCTCCAATGGAAAATGTATAGGTGCAGAGCTTTTATTAAGGGCGCTAAAGTCAGGCGATGCGCAAGTTTATGAAATGCCCCCCTATATTTTAGCAATCGCAGAAAGATATCATTTATTAGATAAACTTGAAATGAGTATTGTAGAAGCGGCAATGAACCATATGCAGCAATTACCTCAGTTAAAAATTTCAGTTAATCTCTCTGCTGTGTCATTGTCGACACCAAATTTTGGTAAGCAAATTTGTTTGCGATTAACAGAAAAAAATATTGACCCGAAAAACTTAACCATCGAGGTGATTGAAACCGCTAACTTAATTACAACCACTGATGTGTTGAATAATGTGGCAGAAATGACGCAAGCTGGGATTAGTTTTTCACTCGATGATTTTGGTGCAGGCTATGCATCATTGTCATTGATGTCCAAATTACCATTTAGCGAGCTGAAGCTTGATTACTCAATGATTTCAAGTATTGAGCAGCCACGTACATTGACAGCAATCTTGGCAGCTATCGACACAGCAAAACGTTATGTTGTTCATATTGTGGCAGAGGGGATTGAAACCGAAAGCCAAAAAGAACAACTGATTGAAATGGGCATTACTTATGGTCAAGGTTATTTATTTGCTAAGGCAATGCCCATTGATCAATTCATTAAGTTTTTGGCAAATAATGACCCACAATAATTGATTGCTTCTGTTGGTTTTTTATGGTCTGCACAATTTAGTGAGACACTATAAAATAAAAATTTATTTTATCCTATTAATTATTTATGAATTGAGTATAATCTCAAAACCCGTTGTACTTCGTAGTTGAATCCACCAATCAAAGAGGAAATATTTATGTATTTTAAACAGATGAGTTGTGTCATTTTACTCGGCGCTTTTATTCTGACTGGCTGTAATAAGCAAGCAGACACGCCACAAAAAAATAGTGTGTCTGCGGAAGGAGTCGTACAAATTGAAGACACGATAAAAACGATGAAAGCGAAACAAACAGTACAATTTCCGATTCAAATGAGTGCTACGGTTCGTTGGGATGATTACGCTTTTGATCCCAAGACTCAGTCAGTTCATTTTACTTATACTCTTTCTGAAGTCAGTGATGATGTGAAAAGTGGAAAAATGGAAAAAGATTTTGAGGCGGAAGTAAGAGCCCAGTCAGCCCAAGCTTGTGTCGACCCCCTAACCAAAGTGATGTTAGCGCATAATATTCCAATGAGTTATACTTACTTTGGACCTGATGGAGAAATAGCAACTTCATTCTCTTTAAACATGAAGAGTATTTGTGGGTAGTTACAGCGATAGGTGATGCCAGAGGGCTTGCATAAATGTGAGCCTTTTGTTTTGTCCCCATTTAGCTCATTTATGCTGTCTTTTTTATGAAAAAATAAAACCCATCCCTATTTTCTGTGTGAATGAAATTGTATCAGTGACTTATAAAATTGCGCGTCTTTTTGAGGTGGGTTAATCCATGTATTTGACTGTAGTGCTTTTTGGTGTTTGATTCTTATCTAGTGAAATGACACAAAGGTAATACTCTGGCAGCATCAGAGGGAATTGGATGATGATTTCTTCAGCTGTGAAAATTTTATTTTTAATGCCTTTGGTTTTGTCTGCCAGCTGTTTTATTTCTTGCACTGTTTGCTTTTTACCTGCCGTTTCACAAAAGTCATTTGCTTTGTTTGCAGTTTCTTTTTGGTTAACCGAAATAATGGCAACCAAAACGATAAGTACACCGACCGTAAAAATTAACGCAACTAAGAAAATTAATGATGCCTTTAGAATTGATTTTATGATTTTTTCCCTTCAATCTTAATATCCATGCTCATTATTTAATCAATGATCTGCCTTGCAGTATACAGCGTTAAGCCTCAGTTTGTGTACGATGCGATAGAGTTGATCCGCCTCTGATAAAAACGGGCAGATTCATTAATTAAAAATAACTTGACGCTTCTTTGGACTTGGTTGGATAAGTAGATGCTTGTCTTTCAGGCAGCCTTGTACTATTTATTTAACTGGCTAAAACACCAAACCCAATAAACCAACCCAAGCAACCATTCCAATCACCACACAAACCTGAACCACCAAACAACCCATCAATTTCTGAAACAATCTCCTATTTCCAGCCAACCGTGCCTCAAGTGAAGTGCCTTTTAATGAACGTTTAAAAAATACCTGCAAACAGTCATCCAAATCATATAGGCTGCCTGAAGATAAAACTGCCTGCCACAGACCCAGATCCAACAAGCAGCGCCAAACCAAATACACTCCATACAAAGAAACAGGCACACACAAAAGTAAAACATAACCAAACTGAGGCGCAAGAAAAACAAACCAAAGCGCAATCAAAAACCCCAACACAAAAAAGGGCAACAAATACCCAGCACTTTTTAAAACCGCTTGCGTATGGATGATTTGAATACGGTCGAAATCACTGATTGTCTGGTTCATATTGCGCCCACCATTTGGTTAAATATTCAATTTGTGCGGTTTTTAAAACCAAGTGAGCGCGCGCTTTTTGCAAAATTATTTTTGCATCATTCACATCTTTTGCTTGTTTTGTCGCAAGCAAATACCCAGCAACAACCAAAGCCGTACGTCCTAAACCCAAAGCGCAATGAACCAGCTTAGGCACATCGTCTTTCTGCAATGCAGCAACCGACCTATTCATTTGCTCAAAAGAGGGCTGAATCAAATCCAACATAGGAACAGAAGCATAAGCTGAAGCATTCACCTCATTAGAGCGTGGATATTCCGCGCATAAATCCAGTACAAACATTTGAAGCAATGGCAATGGCTCTGTAGGATAGCTTGCCAGATAGAGATTTGAGTTGACTTCACTGTACATAGGTATATTTTTCAGATAAAAAAACCGCACCAGTCGCATCAATAAACGCAAAGGCAAGAATACCCACCAAGAGGAAAAGCTTAACTTTTCCACTACTTTTTGCAATGTATTGACGCCCAAACCCAGATACGCAAAAGCCATCATCAAGGCAGAAAACCCCAGCCATACAAGCCACCAAAACCAGCCTCCAAGAAGCCAAGCAAGCACCAAACACAAAACACTCAGAAGTAAATATCGAATGGCGATGATTCGTGCTTTGGGGTCGGCTAAAAACTCAAATGTCCAAGCTGCCGCTTCAGGCAGCATATAACAAACCAATACCCCCACAATCGCGCCAGTCCAAACATCTAGAAAATGATGTTGCTGGGTCGTCAGTACTGAAATAGCCACCAACAACGCCCAGAGCAATAAAACCATGCGCCAAAACCGGGTGGCGTATTGCCAAATTTTCAGTGCAATGACAATCAATAACCCAATGTGCAAAGAAGGCGCTTGATTATATGGCAGATCAAACTCATATAAAGTGGCAAATGCGAGGCCAAAGAACCCATCAGTTTGTGGTCGCTCAAAGCCAAATTACAAGGGAAACAATAAGAACCCAGAGACGCAAATCAAGATACAAAACAGCATCCGTAATGCCAGTATATTTAACTCACGGGGACGGATACAAACAAAAAGCACCCACCCAAAAAACAAATCAATGCTCCAATAAGGCACAATTGTCCATGGCACAAAAGCAATGCGCGTTTCCCATGCGTATAAAAATACGCCAACGTGATCTAATGTCGCCGTGTAATGGTTGGCAAAACCATAAAGGCTAAAGAAACATGCGCTGAGTACTGGCAACCAAATCAGTGCCAAACGCCATGGGCGCTTCTCAAAAAAACTTAAAAATCTATGCCACACGCTTGGCCAAACTCACAGTAAAAATACCAAATTCATCAATCCGCTGCTCTAGCTTTTCAAACCCAGCTTCAGACACCAACGCATCCATTTCCGCCTGAGTTCGCCTACGCATCACCCAAGCATCACCTTCTCTATGGCTGCTTAACACGCGCGCAATAAATTCTAGCTGCGGATGCCAAGGCTGATTGGTATAAACCAAATAACCACCGATAGGAACCACATCAGCAATCCCAGCTAATGAGGCTTGCAGCAGTGCATTATCCGCAAACAGCTCATACAAACCAGAAACAATGGCTAAAGTAGGATGAGGGCTAAGGCTAGAAATACTCATCCGATCAAAAGCATTGCCTTTTACAAACGCAGCTTTATCACTTAGCCCCATATCGGCAATGCGTTTTTGTCCTGCTGCCACATTAATGTCGCTGTAATCTCTGAGTAAGATGCCTGAGACTTGATCTATTTTTGGCTGCAACGCATCTAAAACATAACGCCCATGTCCCGCAGCAATATCCAGTACTTCAATAGGCTCATTTTTTGTGCTCAAGGCATCTACCGCTTGCCTAATCAGCTCTTCCAAATGCATTTTTCGTACCCGAATGCCACGCCAGCCAATACTTTTCAAATAAGCAACATCTAGAGCTAAACCAATGACCGTACGTCCACGTGGATTATTTTCATACACATAATCTAAGGTGCTGCCTGAATCAAAACCTGTCTCTAAGCCAAGCTTCATGCCCTCTGACAAATGCCCAAGCGTTTTCATCATCAAGCGAGCACTCTGAAAATGAATGTTTTTTAAAGACAACGCAGGCAATGGTGCTTGAAGTTTAAAAAACTCAGTTGCGGTAGAAGATTGAGTTTGAATGCAAACAAGAGGAAAAGATGCGGGCTGTTCTGCGTAAACTTGCTCTAAAAACGCGCGCATTTTAACAAATGCCAACTCACGCTCTAATTCCCCTAAAGTATCGTGATAAAAGCCTTTGAACACATGACGCTCTTTCACCAAGCTGCCCAAATTAGCAAAAAATTCATGTTGAGGTCCCTGATGCACCACCCAATCAGAACCAGACATCAAGAGTTGTGTAGGCAAAACAATGGCACCAGCATCTGTAACCACACGCATCGAATGAGTATATAGTTCCAGCAATATATTAGATGCAATCGCCCGAGTAATCAGTGGATCGCGCTCAAAAGAGCGAATCCGCACGGGATCATGGGTTAAAAATTTGGCTTTGACATACGAATTGACAAAAAACACCCCTTTCATCTTTTGCCATAAGCCAGTAAAGAATCTGGCAAAAGGAAGGTACAATTTGACTTTGAACGCAGGAGACGCAAGAATCAATGCACGTATTTTTGGTGCATAATCATGTGCCCAAACCGCCACCAACACCGCGCCAACACTTTGTCCAATGACAGTAATATTTTCTAAATTGATGCCGTACTCTTTAGAAAAAAATACCACAAAATCATTCACATCTCGAACAGAAGTCATCAAGCTTGGACTGTAGCCACGAAGCCCAGCAGAGAGTCCGTGTCCACGTGCATCCCATGCAAACATAGGGACATCAGGCAAATTCAGCTCATCCACAATCTCCTGTAAGCGACCTGAATGTTCATGACCACGATGGAATAAAATAATCGCCCGTTTGGCATCATTTCCTTGCCAATGACGATAAAACAAAGTTTCCCCATCAAAGGTCGTAAAACTTAGCTCTTGTGCTTCACGCATAGCGTTGTCTCCTTTTTAAGCTTACATCACCAACACTCAATTTTATGATTTTTAAAATTAAGCTTGACCATATTTTTATCCAGATCCACCTAGATTCAAGTACAAATCATAACATAGCGATCATATTGAAAAATAATCTGATGCTTTTATAAATGGCGGAAGCTTTTAGAGGCACCATTTTGTAAACTACAACCAAATATAAAATCAAAACAACAATCAATTTAGGTTTCTGGGCTGTGACTTACACAAGTCTACTATAATCGCCATTGCTTCCTTTGCTTTGGCTCTGATTGGGATTCTATTTAGACATGCTTCATTACTCTTTTCCAATTGCAGAAAGGTTTCAGGCAGCCTTTACAATACAAGGCTGCCTGAAAGAGATAACAAAATTTTTCAGGCAGCCTCTTGGAGGGACACACCACAAACAAACAACACCCTTAAAATCACCGACAAACTCATAACCAAACATTCTAAATCATTCATTTCTGATCTTAATGCAATCTTTAATCATTTCATGCGATAATCCGATTTAAATTTATATAATCACAGCCATAGTGGCTCAATAATAAAAAACCGTTTTTGAAAATTTATTACAATTGACTGCAGAAAATTATCCATGTCCGTATCCAAGAAATCATTAAAAATTATTCTTATTTCCATAGCTTCTGTCGCCGTGATTGCGGCAGGCACCGTTGGGGTTTTACGATATACATTTTCTGCTGCTTCTCACTTAGGCACATGGCAAAACCACGCAATTTATCTTGATGTGGAAACCCCAGACACACTCATCATCAGTGAAAGCCTTTCCAAGCTTCCTAAAGACATTCTAAATGTGCCTTTACTAAAAGACACATTGACTGAATCTTTTGTGTTTTATTACGAAGAACACCCCAGCAAAGATCTACTGAAAGGCACCTTAAAACGCCTAGCCTATGAGCAAAATCTCACCCTCAGTGACGAGCTGATTAAATCCGTGTTTGATGCCCCAGCAGAAGTTTATCTATGGCGCGGTCCAAATGGTCAGCTTGATTATTGGGCGTTGTCTATGGAACACAACGCTCTTGCTAAAGCGTTAGAGGGCTTAAGTAAAGTTACACTTAAAGATTCTCAGCTGGCAAAAGTTGGTGAGCTTAAGGTAGATGGCGATAAAGTCGCACTTTATGCTTTGCGTTTAAGCACCAAACGCGCATTTTTATTCGCTTCACACAAAGACAGATTGCTGGTTTTATCCAGCCCAGAAATGCTGCTAAAAGAAGGCAAGCCAAAAGATCCCGAGAAAAAAGAAAATTCATCTAATGATGAATATGATGATTATGGCTATGATGATCCAAGCATTTGGAAAGAAACTGAATCTCCATTTGCAGGCAGCACCATTATAAAAGAGCGTGCAACCGTATTAGGCGATTTACTGAGCAGCAATCAAGACACACGCTCTAATCTGCAACAAGGTTTTTTGGTCAAAACCACCGATGTCACACCTAATAAAGGACACGATGTTTTTGTCAGTGCCAACTACCTCTCTTTTGCTTACCAATCATTCTTCCCTGCAATTGAAAGCCTGCGTTTTCACTTCAATGACAACTCATGGAAAAGTGAGATTTTAATCAACCCTGAAAAACTCAGTAAAAAAGACGCCAAACAACAAGAATTACAAGCCTTATGGCAAATCGTGCCCACTGCTCCTGCTGCCTGTACTGCCCTGCCGCTTGATTGGGTCGCTACGCAAGAGCTTGCTCTGGCGATGTCTAAAGAGAAACCAAACTTTGAAAAAATGACTCAAGATGTGGCGGTTTGCTGGTATGAAAAATCACCACTTGCCTCGCCTTTATTTGTGGCACGTTTTGAAGATGCCGCTAGCGCAAAAGAACAAACTGCAACATTAAATGCCATCTTCACTCATGTTATTGGCGCGGCGGAATACGAAAACAAAAAACGCTTCCCAGTAGAAACCAAACAAATTGCCCCAGACATCACCCTATTTACACGGGTAGTGAGCGCCACTTATGGCAGCAATGACAAATCCACATTCAAAACTCCAGATGCCATCTCAGGGGCGCGTTATTTCCCAGTCACTTTAGCGGTAGCAGGGCAAAACATCTTCTTCTCACCGAACCAACGTTTGGTAGAAGATGCGATTACAGTTTATCAAAACAGGCTGCCTGCACTTGCAGACACACTTGCTGCCGCAAACCAAACTCGCGCCGTGGTCACCCCTAAAACACTGGCTAAATTATTTGAGCATGAAGTTTGGCAAAGCCTGCCAAAAGATCGTGAACCGATCTTAAGATCGGCTGCAAAAGAGCATTTACAACCACGCTTAAAAGCTTTGGGTGGCTATGAGCCATTTGAATTACGCATTCCAAACATGCCAATAGAGCGTAAATGGGTGCCTTTAGCAATCGTTTTTTCAACCAAGCCTAGTAAATAGACATGTTGAAACGTGCATTAGCGGTTGCTTTTTGTTGCAGCACTTTATTGACAGTGCCAGAAACCCATGCTTTGCAACAAAACCCTGCGCTTGATGCACAAACCTCAATTAAGTTAGATCAGCAACAATCGGCATGGTTTCGAATTTGGATGACACGCATCATTAGCGAGCAGCTCCGCCAAGGTCCAACGCCTCGTTGGATGCATCGAGATTGTGCAGGGCTGGTGCGTTTTGCCGTACATGAATCGTTTGCCGTACACGATAATCGTTGGTTAAAAGCCAATGGATTGTCCACTAAAAATTTACCGCCAGAGCTAAAGCTAAGTAAAGCACAACGAGCACTTGGGCGGCAATGGCAAACAGAATTAGGCACCAAAGGCGCTTATGTCAGCGCATTGGGCTTGGTTCAACACAACACTCGTTTTATATCAAAAGACATCAATAAGGCACTTCTGGGTGACATATTATTTTTTGATCAAGGCGATGAGCAGCACATGATGGTATGGATGGGAGATTACATTGCTTATCACACAGGCACAGTCACTCCTAAAGACAATGGTTTACGCGCAGTTGGCGTACAAAAAATGATGCAATGGAAAGACACAAGATGGCGTATTCGCACCGACAATCCAAATTTTATCGGCATTTATCGACTGGCATTTTTGTCACCTTAAGTGCGGTTATTTTTGCTGCCAGTCCACTAAAAGCCCAAGCACAAGTGAGCCAAACAGAGGTTCCAGCATCTAATTACGCCCCCATAGATGCCAGAACTCCGTTCTTCTTACTTACAGACACAAGCTATGGCTCTAATGAACATGCACTGGTTCGAGTAGAAGTGCCATTTAGCGATGGCTACCAAAACTATGATGGTGTGGACATCCGTCTTTACCGAGTGGAAAACCCACAAGAATTTCTGAAAAGTCAGCCAAATTTGCATCGTTTGACCCTAAAAGGAACGTATCAAGACACCAATGTGGCTCATGTGGTGAACTATCTATGGGACAGCTGGTTTAAAGGGACACGTCGTTCATGGCAACGTATTTTGTCGACAGATGCCAGAAAACAAGCCACGGACAAACGCCCACAATTAGAAACAGGCAATAACATCAACAGACCGACTGTTTTTGAACACCAAAATGGTTTTGCGCCATTGGCAGGGTTCCCATTGGTGCAAACCATGCGCTACCCTATTTGGGATGCAAAACCTGTGTCTCCACCAAAAGACACCAAACTAGATGGCAGCAGCAGTCAGTTTATCCCGCCACGGATGGGCAATGTCATGGTGTCTTTGGGTAAATTACCCTCTGGTTTGTATATTGTTGAGGGCATTATTGGCGCGCAACGAGCCACCACATTATTGTTTGTTTCAGACACTGTTGCGATCACCAAAGTTTCATCCAAACAAATGCTGGTTTGGAGTGCAGATCGCGTTTCAGGCAGCCCCGTTGCCAATGCAAAACTGAGCTGGACAGATGGTGTAGGCACCTTACAAAGCGCACAAACCAACAGCCAAGGTCTTGCGACTTTAAATCACCAAACACCAGAACAAACCTACATCATTGGTGAAGACACCGCTGGTGGCGTGTTTATTTCTGAAAACTTCTATTACGACAGTGAAATTTACAATACCAAACTGTATACATTTACTGACCGCCCACTTTACCGCCCAAATGACAGCGTAAAAGTAAAATGGATGGGACGTACATTTACCTCCGCCCAAGATTCTACCGTGCCAAAATCAGCGCCATTAAGCTACCAAGTCATTGACCCAAGCGGCATGGTTTTGCTGCAACAAGACACAAATTTCAGCGCAGAAAACGCAGCCAATAGTGAGTTTAAACTGCCAAAAGAAGTGATTCCGGGCGGCTATGAAATCCGCACCACATATAACGGCGACATCTACAGCAGCTCATTCCGTGTCGCCAATTATGTGAAACCGCATTTTGAAATGCATCTGGCAATGGAAAAACCTTTCTACAAAGTTGGTGAAGGCTTAACAGGTGAGATTGAGCTTCGTTACGCCAATGGCAAACCCGTTGAAAATGCAAAAATCACCGTCAGCGTACGCTCGCAGCAACTCAGCATGGTTGATGGTGAGCTTCAATACGCAGGCATGTTCCCAATCAAATTAGAGCAACAAGAATTAAGTGCAGATGGTAAAGGCAAAGTCACCTTAAAGCTGCCTGCAGCCAAAGAACCCAGCCGCTACATCGTTACCCTACTTGCCAATGATGGCGCAGCGTTCCGTGTCAAAAGCACACAGGAAATCCTAGTTGAGCGTGGTGTAAACAACTACCAACTTAAAACCCAATACCAGTTTACTGAACCTAAAAAAAGCGTGAACTTCACCTTTGCCGCGCAAGGAACTGGTGGCAAACCACCGGTAACTTATGAAACCATTCGCCTCGAAGATCAGAAAAAAACCCAAGGCAAACTGCAAGGCACTTCTGACTTTACCGTAAAATTTGACCTTGCAGGTTCTTACCAAGTCAATCTAAAAGATGCGGATGGAAACGTACTTGGTGCCACCAATCATTGGGTCACAGGCGATGGCATCCAAACATTGGCAGGCAGTATAGAAGTGGTTTTGGACAAAGCCAACTACAAAATCGGCGAAACCGCAGAAGCACTGATTACATTCCCCTACCCTGTCAAAGACGCGCTGCTGACACTAGAGCGAGATCAAGTAGAACAAGCAAGTACCTTGTCCAAACCAGATTCATGGGTGAAACTGCAAAAAATTACCCCCAGCCAATACAAAGCACGTATTAAGATTGAAAAAAGCTTCACCCCAAACATGACTTTTTCAGTCTTGTCGCAACAAAGCGGCAGCTACGTATTTCAAAATGCAGGTTTGGTGGTTGCGCAGCCAGAAGTGGCGCTGAACATCAAAGCAGACAAAACCGTCTATCGCCCACGCGAAACTGTGAATATAGACATCAACTCATTGTTTGGCAATCAGCCTGTTCAGGCAGCCTTATCTGTGAGCGTGGTGGATGAGATGGTGTATGTACTACAACCAGAAATCGCGCCAAGTATTGTGGATTTCTTCTACCATCCACGCCGCAATAATGTCCGCACCACATCCAGCCTTAATTTTATTGGCTACGACATGTCGACTTCTTATCTTGCAGAAGAAGGCTCTTCTGCACAGCGTTTTAACGAGCGCGGCGTGAAAGTACTGGAGCGACCAAGGCGCGACGACAAAGACACCGCTGCTTGGCAGCCAAATCTACAAACAGATGCACAAGGTAATGCAAAACTGAGCTTCACCATGCCAGATTCTTTGACTCGCTGGCGTGTAACCGTTCGTGCGATGACACCAGATGGAAAAGTAGGTCAACGTGTTGCCTATATTCAATCAACGCAGCCTTATTATCTAAAATGGGTGGCAAATAAACTCTATAGAGATGGCGATCAAAGCACTGTTGATGTCGTGGCATTTAACCATACCAAAGCAGACAGTAAAGCACAGTTTGTGGTGAAATCTGGTACGCAAGTACTCAAAGATGAAGCCATCACGCTTTCCCGTGGCATGAACTACCTCACATTTAACCTCAATGCCAAACAAGCAGAGGTGCTGAATGTGGCATTGAATATTGATGGTAAACCTGTTGACAGCTTAAATGTAGCAGTAGACACCCAAAACCCACGTTGGCAAACGGATGCACAAAACATCATCACGCTGAATCAAGACAACTCAAGCCTAAAACTGCCCAAAGATGCTCGAAATATTGAACTAAGCTTTATGAGCCAGTCATCGGCAAGCCTCTTACGTGTAATGGATGATTTAATCAGCTATCCATATGGTTGTGTAGAACAAACTGCCAGCCGTTTGATTCCGCTGTCTATGGCGTATCAAGCCAGTACCAACCCACAGGTCTCAGCAAGCTTACGCGCTCAGATCTTATCAAACCGCTTACGCCTAATTGCCATGGCAGAGCCAGATGCCAAATTCACATGGTGGGGCGCCAATGCAGGCACCAGCACCATGATCAGTGCCTATGCTTATTACGCAGATTGGTTTGCCGCCAAACAAATGGGCATGCCTTATCAAGCAGAATCAGCACAACCCTTATTGGCTATTTATAAAGAGTACGCCCATACAGAGCCAGTCTTACACCGTACATTGAGCTTATGGTGGATGAACCAAATGGGCTTGCCTGTAGATACCTTGCTTGCAGGTGTGGATAAAGAATTGGCAAACGTTAAGCTGGGTACATTTGTGGCACAAACACCCAACCACAGCGTGGTTTTCTCAGCACCAGAGAGTGCTTATGGGAAAGCGTTGGCGATTGCATTGAGTGCACAAATACATAAAGAGCGTGGAACGTTGCTACCTGAAAGCCTCCAAGGCTCCTTGGCACAAGCACGTGACTTGTTGAGCAAACAAACACGTGAGCCTTTGGCACAAAGCTTGTTGTTGCTCTCTAGCTCTGGCAAAAAAGCACCCGCAGTTGCGACTAAAAATGGCATCGATGAAACCCTTCAGGCAGCCTCTACAGATGCGCCTGCTGTTGCAACACCAGCACCAAGTGCCATTACAGCCAACAGCATCTTGCAACAAGTCAGCCAAAACTCACCTACATTAGAGAGCTCTTTGACACTGACATGGCTACAGAAAGCCCAAGCCACACCACAAATAAGTGGTGCCAACACAGTGGAACCAAAACTTGTCGCTCCTTGGAAAGCAATGAGCCCAACTTATACAGGGCAAGCGCGTTGGAGATGGACAGCAAATACCTTGCCTGCCAGCTTGTCATTAGCAGGCCAGGCTAAACCTGCTTTTGCACTGGTTCGCTACCAAACCAATGCGCCACAAACGCATAATTTGGATGTTGGTCTGACTCGTACCCTATATCAACTGGTGCCACAAAAAGATACCTTAACCTTTAAAGCAGAACCCGTTGCCAAAGGCGCAACATTATCCAGCAATGCCTTATATATAGATGAAATCACCTTAACGCCGAAAAACCAAAGGGTGCGTTATGGTTTGCTGGAAATCCCACTGCCAGCAGGCGCGGAAGTAGAAGGCACCACATGGGGCATGAAAATTAAAGGCCTTAGCGATGATGCAAGCCAAGCACAAGCATTCAGCCACCTTGAATATGAGCTAGGTACCTTGTCTTACCGAGTCCCAGTGGCAGAATTAAATAAGCCAGTTCGAATCCAACACTTGGTTCGTTTTAATCAGCGCGGCACCTTTAATGCACCTGCGGCTCGACTATTTCTGATGTATCAGCCAGATAAAAAAGCACTGCAAGATGGCAAAGATAACCTGTATCAATTTGTCATCAAGTAATACAACCATGATGCACATGAACCAAACATGGATCACACTGCTGCTGCCCACCCTAATTTTATTAGGCTGTGGCAGCGGTGTTTTTCAGGTTCAGGCAGCCCCTTTTTTCCCCAAAGACATAGAGGGAAAAATAGCCATCAGTGCAGGCAATAATATCCAAGCATGGCACCTCAAAAAAAACCAATCCAAACCAGAAACTGCAAGCAGCAAAGACTGGCAAACACCGCTTGGCAGCGTTTGGAAACTCTTTGTCTACAGCTACCTAAAAGATCAAAAAATCCAAGCACCAGACTATGTCTGTACAGGAAAAGCCTCGCTTAAAGAAGAAGAGAGTTATTGCTGCGATGCAGGTGAGCGGATTAACCAAACCAAAGCCTTGGTTCAATCTTGTGGCTTATTTTTCCAACCTACCCGCCTAAAAATTACCAACAGCCAATGGCAAAGCTACTGGAAAAAGAAACAAGCACCTTTATGGCTACAAAACCTCAAAAGTGCCACATCAGAACACACCGAAGTCAAAGTGTCTGAGCTGCTGCAAGCGCTTAACAGCATCCCAAATCTGGTTCGAAATGATGCTTCTCAAACTCTATTGCTAAACTGGA
>JAGWCC010001613.1:0-15284 GCA_022651775.1 Drusus annulatus
CTCACTTTGGCGCACAAAGTGATAGGAGTTTTTTTAATTTTTTCTTTTAAGGTTCTATTGACAATTGTTCGTGCGCAACCCGTCCAAACTATTCAGTCCGACATGAAAACAAACTTTCAGATCGATCGGAGCGACGACGCCTGAGAAAAGTGCTTTGCTATCCCGACCCCTCACTTTGGCGCGCAAAGTGATAGGAGTTTTTTTTATTTTTTTTTTAAGGTTTCATTGACAATTGTTCGTGCGCAACCCGTCCAAACTATTCAGTCCGACATGAAAACAAACTTTCAGATCGATCGGAGCGACGACGCCTGAGAAAAGTGTTTTGCTATCCCGACCCCTCACTTTGGCGCGCAAAGTGATAGGAGTTTTTTTATTTTTTTTTTTCTAAGGTTACATTGACAATTGTTCGTGCGCAACCCGTCCAAACTATTCAGTTCGACATGAAAACAAACTTTCAGATCGATCGGAGCGACGACGCCTGAGAAAAAAGTGCTTTGCTATCCCGACCCCTCACTTTGGCGCGCAAAGTGATAGAGTTTTTTTATTTTTTTTTTTCTAAGGTTCACATTAACAATTGTTCGTGCGCAACCCGTCCAAAAAAAAAAACTTTTTATATCAAGAAAAACTGAATGGGAGAGTGACAATGAAGATTTGTGGCTTGTGATAAGATCCAATTCTCATTCCAACTCGCTCATTTATATCTGCGTTCTCTATATTCCACCCAGTGTAACTGTTGATCATTATTGTAATCAAATTGTAAAATTACAGGATCTGTATTTGAAACATTCAAATTACAATTCACAGTTTATAATTGTTGGTGATTTCAATCTCCCTGAAATTAAATGGTTACCTGAAATTTCATATAAGAATAATGTACTTTCTCCTTCTTACTATAAAAGCCAAAAAGCACACAGTCTTGTCAACCTATCCTCAATTTGTAATTTATACCAATTCAATTATATACTCAATAGAAATAAAATTTGCTGGACCTTGTTTTATCTGATAAAGTGAACATAGACATATATACAGCACCAGGTTTAGCTAAACTAGATCACTATCATCCTTCATTTGAAATTAAGGTAAAAACAAAAATAAAAAACAATTTTTAGAATTGAATAAAAATGATTCAAAATACAACTTCAGGAAGGGAGATTATGATGTATGTCGACTAGACCTATTGTCCGTTAATTGGATAGCTCTATTTAAAAATAAAAATGTTAATAACATGGTACACTTTGTTCTATGAAAAGTTATATGAAATAATTGACAAAAATTTTAAAAAATATATTTACAAATCAAAAAGTCAATACCCAGCATGGTTTAATCACCAATTGATTGCTCTTCTTAAGAAAAAGTACAAGGTTAGACTTAAGGTAAAAAAATATAACTTTCCATCAGATTATAGAGAATTCTCTAAATTTAAGAAAAATGTCAAAAACAATGCAAAAAGAATGTTATAAATCTTACATCAACTCTGTTGAAAGTGGTTTACAAGATAATATAAAGGTGTTCTGGTCATACTCAAAATCATTACGAAAAACAAATAGTATTCCTAAAGTAATGCATCTTGATGATATATCCGCTAATGATGGAGAACAAATAGCAAACATGTTCTCAAAATATTTTTCATCTGTTTATACCGGGTCGAAATCCCCTTGTATAGATTCGAGGCCAAACATTATTATTAAACACAACCATTGCAATCTTGGTAAAATACACATTAGTGCAGATGTAATAAAATGTTTTTGAGTAAAATAGATTCCAACAAAGGTCCTGGACCTGATAAAATCCCTCCTTTATTTGTCAGTTGCTGTGCAGATTCTTTATGTTTGCCGCTTTTTATTATTTTTAATGAATCACTAACCACTGGAACATTTCCTGACTTGTGGAAAGAAGCACATGTAGTACCAGTTTTCAAATCAGGTGATCAATGTTTAATAAAAAATTATAGACCAATCAGTATACTTTCATGTTTTGCTAAGGTTTTTGAATCTCTAATATATAATAATATTTTTTCTCACTTTAAGCCCTTTCTCTGCACTAGACAACATGGGTTTGTTCCTCACAGATCTATCAATTCAAATCTTTTAGAATTTTGTAATTATGTCTGTAATTCATTTAATGAAAGATTACAAGTTGATGCAATTTATACTGATTTCCAAAAAGCTTTTGATAAAGTTAACCACTCCATCTTACTAAATAAGCTTGATCAAATAGGAATACATGGAGATCTTTTTCGCTGGGTGAAATCATATTTGTATAACAGAACACAACTAGTACTCATTAATGGATACAAATCATCCCATATAGTTGTAACTTCTGGTGTACCACAGGGATCGAATCTTGGCCCCCTGCTTTTTCTCATATTCATAAATGACCTTGGTTCAAAATTACACTGTGATTATGCCTTTTTGCTGATGACCTTAAAATTTTTCGTAAAATTAAGTCGATCTCTGATCATCAATTGCTTCAGAATGACCTCAACACACTCAATAACTGGTGTATTGACAATGATATGCACTTAAATGTTGATAAATGTTACACTTTAAACTTCACTCGAAATAGAATTACAAAGAACTTTTCCTACGTTATTAATAATACTATCCTTAATAAAGTTTCTTCGATAAAAGATCTAGGAATCACTCTTGATTCTAAATTCATATTTGATGTTCACATTAACGACATTAAGTGTAAATCATTCAAAATGATGGGATTTATTCACAGAATATGTAAACCATTCAAGGACCCACAATCAATTCTAACCCTTTACAACAGCTTGGTTAGAAGTAAATTGGAATATGGTAGCACTATTTGGAATCCTCATTACCACAAGTATGTAAACACTGTTGAATCTGTTCAAAAAAAATTCTAAGAATGTTATCTTTCAAATGTGGTCTACATGACCATCTTAGATCATATGATGCACGCCTTGAATACTTTAACATGGATACACTGAAAACTAGAAGGCAATTAACTGAGTTGATATGTCTACATAAAATAATTCACGGTCATCTCGACACTGCAATATGTCTTAGCGCTATTAAAATTAATGTACCCAATACTCATTGTTTAAGACGCCATAGTACATTCCACCTGAATACATTCAGAAAAAATATTGCCGACCCCTCACTTTGGCGCGCAAAGTGATAGGTTCTTTTTTTTTTTTTTTTTTTTTAAGGTTACATTGACAATTGTTCGCAAAGTGATAGGAGTTTTTTTTTTTTTTTTTTAAGGTCACATTGACAATTGTTCGTGCGCAACCCGTCCAAACTATTCAGTCCGACATGAAAACAAACTTTCAGAATCGATCGGAGCGACGACGCCTGAGAAAAGTGCTTTGCTATCGCGACCCCTCACTTTGGCGCGCAAAGTGATAGGTTTTTTTTATTTTTTTTTTCTAAGTTTCACATCAACAATTGTTCGTGCGCAACCCGTCCAAACTATTCAGTCCGACATGAAAACAAACTTTCAGAATCGATCGGAGCGACGACGCCCAATTGTTCGTGCGCAACCCGTCCAAACTATTCAGTCCGACATGAAAACAAACTTTCAGATCGATCGGAGCGACGACGCCTGAGAAAAGTGCTTTGCTATCCCGACCCCTCACTTTGGCGCGCAAAGTGATAGGAGTTTTTTTATTTTTTTTTTTTAAGGTTACATTGACAATTGTTCGTGCGCAACCCGTCCAAACTATTCAGTCCGACATGAAAACAAACTTTCAGATCGATCGGAGCGACGACGCCTGAGAAAAGTGCTTTGCTATCCCGACCCCTCACTTTGGCGCGCAAAGTGATAGGAGTTTTTTTATTTTTTTTCTAAGCTCACATCAACAATTGTTCAAGAGCAACCCGTCCAAACTATTCAGTCCGACATGAAAACAAACTTTCAGATCGATCGGAGCGACGACGCCTGAGAAAAGTGCTTTGCTATCCCGACCCCTCACTTTGGCGCGCAAAGTGATAGGAGTTTTTTTATTTTTTTTTTTCTAAGCTGACATCAACAATTGTTCGTGCGCAACCCGTCCAAACTATTCAGTCCGACATGAAAACAAACTTTCAGATCGATCGGAGCGACGACGCCTGAGAAAAGTGCTTTGCTATCCCGACCCCTCACTTTGGCGCGCAAAGTGATAGGAGTTTTATTTAATTTTTTTTCTAAGGTTTCATTGACAATTGTTCGTGCGCAACCCGTCCAAACTATTCAGTCCGACATGAAAACAAACTTTCAGATCGATCGGAGCGACGACGCCTGAGAAAAGTGCTTTGCTATCCCGACCCCTCACTTTGGCGCGCAAAGTGATAGGAGGTTTTTTATTTTTTTTTTCTAAGGTTCACATTAACAATTGTTCGTGCGCAACCCGTCCAAACTATTCAGTCCGACATGAAAACAAACTTTCAGATCGATCGGAGCGACGACGCCTGAGAAAAGTGCTTTGCTATCCCGACCCCTCACTTTGGCGCGCAAAGTGATAGGAGTTTTTTATTTTTTTTCTTAAGGATTCATTAACAATTGTTCGTGCGCAACCCGTCGAAACTATTCAGTCCGACATGAAAACAAACTTTCAGATCGATCGGAGCGACGACGCCTGAGAAAAGTGCTTTGCTATCCCGACCCCTCACTTTGGCGCGCAAAGTGATAGGGTTTTATTTTTTTTTTTTTAAGGTGACATAGACAATTGTTCGTGCGCAACCCGTCCAAACTATTCAGTCCGACATGAAAACAAACTTTTCAGATCGATCGGAGCGACGACGCCTGAGAAAAGTGCTTTGCTATCCCGACCCCTCACTTTGGCGCGCAAAGTGATAGGTTTATTTTTTCATTTTTTTTTTTAAAGGTGAACATAGACAATTGTTCGTGCGCAACCCGTCCAAACTATTCAGTCCGACATGAAAACAAACTTTCAGATCGATCGGAGCGACGACGCCTGAGAAAAGTGCTTTGCTATCCTGACCCCTCACTTTGGCGCGCAAAGTGATAGGAGTTTTTTTATTTTTTTTTTCAAACCTAACATTAACAATTGTTCGTGCGCAACCCGTCCAAACTATTCAGTCCGACATGAAAATAAACTTTCAGAACGATCGGAGCGACGACGCCTGTGAAAAGTGCTTTGCTATCCCGAACCCCTCACTTTGGCGCGCAAAGTGATATGAGTTTTTTTAATTTTTTTTCAAACCTCACATTGACAATTGTTCGTGCGCAACCCGTCCAAACTATTCAGTCCGACACGAAAACAAACTTTCAGAACGATCGGAGCGACGACGCCTGTGAAAAGTGCTTTGCTATCCCGACCCCTCACTTTGGCGCGCAAAGTGATAGGTTTTTTTATTTTTTTTTTCTAAGGTTTCATTGACAATTGTTCGTGCGCAACCCGTCCGAACTATTCAGTCCGACATGAAAACAAACTTTCAGAACAATCGGAGCGACGACGCCTGAGAAAAGTGCTTTGCTATCCCGAACCCTCACTTTGGCGCGCAAAGTGAAAGGAGTTTTTTTTATTTTTTTTTTAAGGGTTCATAAACAATTGTTCGTGCGCAACCCGTCCGAACTATTCAGTCCGACATGAAAACAAACTTTCAGATCGATCGGAGCGACGACGCCTGAGAAAAGTGATTTGCTATCCCGACCCCTCACTTTGGCGCGCAAAGTGATAGGAGTTTTTTATTTTTTTTTATAAGCTGACATAGACAATTCTTCATGCGCAACCCGTCCAAACTATTCAGTCCGACCATGAAAACAAACTTTTCAGATCGATCGGAGCGACGACGCCTGAGAAAAGTGCTTTGCTATCCTGACCCCTCACTTTGGCGCGCAAAGTGATAGGAGTTTTTTTTGTGTTTTTTAAAGCTGACATAGACAATTGTCCGTGCGCAACCCGTCCGAACTATTCAGTCCGACATGAAAAAAAACTTTCAGAACGACCGGAGACGACGCCTGTGAAAAGTTCTTTGCTATCCTGACCCCTCACTTTGGCGCGCAAAGTGATAGGAGTTTTTATTTTTTTTTTTTAAAGCTGATATAGAAAATTGTTCATGCGCAACCCGTCCAAACTATTCAGTCCGACCTGAAAACAAACTTTCAGATCGATCGGAGCGACGACGCCTGAGAAAAGTGCTTTGCTATCCCGACCCCTCACTTTGGCGCGCAAAGTGATGGGAGTTTTTTATTTATTTTTTCTAAGGTTTCATTTACAATTGTTCGTGCGCAACCCGTCCAAACTATTCAGTCCGACATGAAAACAAACTTTAAGATCGATCGGAGCGACGACGCCTGAGAAAAGTGCTTTGCTATCCCGACCCCTCACTTTGGCGCGCAAAGTGATAGGAGTTTTATTTTTTTTTTAAAGCTGATATTTAAAATTTTTCATGCGCAACCCGTCCAAACCTATTCAGTCCGACATGAAAACAAACTTTCAGATCGATCGGAGCGACGACGCCTGAGAAAAGTGCTTTGCTATCCCGACCCCTCACTTTGGCGCACAAAGTGATGGGAGTTTTTTTATTTATTTTTTCTCTAAGGTTTCATTTACAATAGTTCGTGCGCAACCCGTCCAAACTATTCATTCCGACACGAAAACAAACTTTCAGATCGATCGGAGCGACGACGCCTGAGAAAAGTGCTTTGCTATCCCGACCCCCCACTTTGGGGCGCAAAGTGATAGGAGTTTTTATTTATTTTTTTCTAAGGTTTCATTGACAATTGTTCGTGCGCAACCCGTCCAAACTATTCAGTCCGACATGAAAACAAACTTTCAGATCGATCGGAGCGACGACGCCTGAGAAAAAAGTTCTTTGCTATCCCGACCCCTCACTTTGGCGTGCAAAGTGATAGGAGTTTTTTTATTTACTTTTTTCTAAGGTTTCATTGACAATTGTTCGTGCGCAACCCGTCCAAACTATTCAGTCCGACATGAAAACAAACTTTCAGAACGATCGGAGCGACGACGCCTGAGAAAAGTGCTTTGCTATCCCGACCCCTCACTTTGGCGCGCAAAGTGATAGGAGTTTTTTTAAAGCTGACATAGACAATTGTCCGTGCGCAACCTGTCCGAACTATTCAGTCTGAAATGAAAACAAACTTTCAGATCGATCGGAGCGACGACGCCCTGAGAAAAGTGCTTTGCTATCCCGACCCCTCACTTTGGCGCGCAAAGTGATAGGAGTTTTTATTTTTTTTTTAAAGCTGACATGAAAATTGTTCATTCGCAACCCGTCCAAACTATTCAGTCCGACCATGAAAACAAACTTTCAGATCGATCAGAGCGACGACGCCTGAGAAAAAGTGCTTTGCTATCCCGACCCCCTCACTTTGGCGCACAAAGTGATAGAGTTTTTTATTTATTTTTTCTAAGGTTTCATTGACAATTGTTCGTGCGCAACCCGTCCAAACTATTCAGTCCGACATGAAAAACAAACTTTCAGAACGATCGGAGCGACGACGCCTATGAAAAGGTCTATGCTATCCCGACCCCTCACTTTGGCGCGCAAAGTTTTTTATTTTTTTTTTTTTAAAGCTGATATAGACAATTATCCGTGCGCAACCCGTCCGAACTATTCAGTCCGACCTAAAATGAAACTTTCAGATCGATCGGAGCGACGACGCCTGAGAAAAGTGCTTTGCTATCCCGACCCCTCACTTTGGGGCACAAAGTGATGGGAGTTTTATTTATTTTTTTCTAAGGTTTCATTGACAATTGTTCGTGCGCAACCCGTCCAAACTATTCAGTCCGACATGAAAACAAACTTTCAGAACGATCGGAGCGATGACGCCTGTGAAAAGTCCTTTGCTATCCCGAACCCCTCACTTTGGCGCGCAAAGTGATGGGAGTTTTATTTATTTTTTTCTTAGGTTTCATTGACAATTGTTCGTGCGCAACCCGTCCAAACTATTCAGTCCGACACGAAAACAAACTTTCATAACGATCGGAGCGACGACGCCTGTGAAAAGTTCTTTGCTATCCCGAACCCCTCACTTTGGCGCACAAAGTGATAGGAGTTTTAAATTTTTTTTTTTCTAAGGTTTCATTTAGAATTGTTCGTGCGCAACCCGTCCAAACTATTTAGTCCGACACGAAAACAAACTGTCAGAACGATCGGAGCGACGACGCCTGTGAAAAGTGCTTTGCTATCCCGACCCCTCACTTTGGCGCGCAAAGTGATAGGAGTTTTTTTTTTTTTAAAGCTGACATAGACAATTGTCCGTGCGCAACCTGTCCGAACTATTCAGTCTGAAATGAAAACAAACTTTCAGATCGATCGGAGCGACGAACCTTGAGAAAAGTGCTTTGCTATCCCGACCCCTCACTTTGGCGCGCAAAGTGATAAGAGTTTTTTTTTTTAAAGCTGACATTGACAATTGTTCGTGCGCAACCCGTCAGACCTATTCAGTCCGACCCAAAAACAAACTTTCAGATCGATCGGAGCGACGACGCCTGTGAAAAGTGCTTTGCTATCCCCACCCCTCACTTTGGCGCGCAACATTAACAATTGTTCATGCGCAACCCGTCCAAACTATTCAGTCCGACATGAAAACAATTTTTCAGAACGATCGGAGCGACGACGCCTGTGAAAAGTGCTTTGCTATCCCCACCCCTCACTTTGGCGCGCAAAGTGATAGGAGTTTTTTTCTTTTTTTTTCTAACCTTACATTAACAATTGTTCGTGCGCAACCCGTCCAAACTATTCAGTCCGACATGAAAACATACTTTCAGAACGATCAGACGACGGCGCCTGTGAAAAGTGCTTTGCTATCCCGACCCCTCACTTTGGCGCGCAAAGTGATAGGATATATTTTTTTTTCTAACCTTACATTAACAATTGTTCTTGTGCAACCCGTCCAAACTATTCAGTCCGACATGAAAACAAACTTTCAAAACGATCGGAGCGACGACGCCTGAGAAAAAGTCCTTTGCTATCCCTGACCCCTCACTTTGGCGCACAAAGTGATGGGAGTTTTTTTATTTATTTTTTCAAACCTCACATTGACAATTGTTCGAGCGCAACCCGTCCAAACTAATCAGTCCGACATTAAAACAAACTTTCAGATCGATCGGAGCGACGACGCCTGTGAAAAGTGCTTTGCAAAGTGATAGGAGTTTTTATTATTTTTTTTTCTAAGCTTACATCAACAATTGTTCGTGCGCAACCCGTCCAAACTATTCAGTCCGACATGAAAACAAACTTTCAGATCGATCGGAGCGACGACGCCTGAGAAAAGTGCTTTGCTATCCCGACCCCTCACTTTGGCGCGCAAAGTGATAGGATTTTTTTCTAAGCTTACATCAACAATTGTTCATTCGCAACCCGTCCAAACTATTCAGTCCGACATGAAAACAAACTTTCAGATCGATCGGAGCGACGACGCCTGAGAAAAGTGCTTTGCTATCCCGACCCCTAATCACCTCAAGGGCGCTTTACAAATTAATTTATCTAACCTATAATTTATCACTTAAGCTTACAACTAAAAACTTACAGTTAAGATTTATTACTAATGGCTTACAATTAATATTTTCAATTAATATTTTCAACTAGTGACTTACAATCAGGACTTATGGCTTGTAACTTACTACTGAGTATAACTTATAACTAGTAACCTACATCTAAGATTTCATTATTATATCTTCATCACCTCTTCAATATTGCTCCACATTTGCATTACTGTTCAACTATTCTTTTCTTGTGTAACGACAAATAATAGAACAAGTTTCAAATTCTGAACAAAAAACAAAGAGGAATGAGAATTATACATGGCAAAATAGATTTTATAATGTAGTAAAAATGTCAGGCGAAAAACTAAATTGGCTAACAGGAAACAGATGCTAACATCAAAAACATTCATATTTAAACATACAATAAAAATACAAATAAAACTTATTAATAAATTATTTACAACGTGGGTATTCACAGACATAATACAAGGAAATTAAAAGAAATCAGAATACCAGAAGGAATAAATCCAATAAACAAAAACAGTTTACTCACACTTGGCAGTTTCGGCTGCTCCCAATGGGTCGATGGGCCAACTCATGTCGCTGGTGGGACATTATATTTGCGTGTTTCAAAGAGCAATGGCCCGCCGCTCTTAGTAGATATACATGATATAGGACTGTCGGATCATCGGCTTGTTTGCACGGATATTGATTTTAACCCGCCCAAAGTACCACACAGGACAATTATATCGAGGGAACGGCGCCAATTTATCCTTAACGATTTTCTGGAAGAGCTGCAGATCTCTCTATTATGTACACCCAGTATTTGGAAAACAAAGACGCCAACAGAACTTGTCGGGACATACAATTCAGCACTCTGATCTCTGTTAAGTGAATATGCTCCGCTGACGTCAAAAACACGTAAAGTTCGAAAGTCAGATGGCCGGTTTGACGATGAATGCCGAAACCAGAAAAAGACTTATGCGGAAACTAGGGAGATCTTATAGGAAAAAACTCGTGCGGTAACTTTAAGGGACGAGCGGATCCTCTCCCAAAAAGAATATTTGAGAAAAACAAACGCTAAAAGATCCGAACTTTGGAACGAAAAGATTCAGACTTAAGACTGTAATCGCTAAAGTCACTATGCCAACTAAGACAGACATCAAACATGTCTTTCTTTTAAACTCACTACGCTGGAAGAAGCAGAAAAATTATTTCATGTACGCCAAATAAGCAGTGCAGTCCTACTCCCATACCGACATGGCTATTCAAAAAATGTTCAGTTTAGTTCCGTTCCTGGTTCACCCCTTCTACAAGTCGTTCAGCACAATACAGGAGGTTTCATTCAACGGAAACCGGACTACTCCGTATTTCGTCAAACACAGCTCCCGCCATAGAGTCGGGCGAAGCCAGCACCCATCTCACTCCCAGACATGAGCGCCGCTCCCGACACGATCGATCACGACTCTCATCGAAAGACTAGAGATGGCTGGTATCCTACCTAAATAACCACTTTCAAGCCATGAAGGTTGGAAACAAGCAGTCCGACTTCGCAACACTTTCCTCAGGAGTACCCCAAGGATCCGTTCCGGGTCCACTTCCCTCATTCCCTCCACAAACGACGTCGCAAAAATAATCGAGTCATTTGGTCTCTTAACACATTGCTATGCTGGAGGAATGTGCTTAGCTATCCGACCCCTCACTTTGGCGCGCAAAGTGATAGGAGTTTTTTTTCTCAGCTCACTTAAACAATTGAATACTGGAATTAATTAAGGCTCTAAGTACCATATACTAGAACTGCTTGTCGTAACAAAATACTGATTTGCCTTGTAAAATTATATGTAGCATACCTTTTAAAAAATGTTACTTTATAGTTTGGAGCAATCTCGACAGCTTCCATAATTTTAAAACTTAAATTTATTTTACATTTCTATAAAATAAATGTTTAAAACAGACAACGACGGTTACGGTGTAAAAGTACCACGGCTAGTAACTTAATTAAGGCTCTAAGTGCCATCTCAGGGACGCTGGTATATACATGTACACACACCATCACATGGGGAATAAGGATGTGCATGTTAACAAAACAAAAAACATTTCTTCTTGAATTTAACTAAAAATATTTTTTAAATAATAAAAAAATATATTACAAAATATCACGTAACCTTTCACAAAACCCACAAAAATATTTTAAAGGTAATAAAACGTTTTACAAGTAATTTTTTTTAAATTAATATTAAATTGAAAAAAAAAAGTTTTAAAGTAATCACTTTTCTGTTCACGATACAAAGTGAAAGCCAAATTAATAAACAAATTAAATAAAAGTGTCGAGAACTTTTGGATAGCGATATATTACTGGTCATTTAGTGAGATCTTTGTAAAAGTTCAAATGTTGGTCTTCATGTAGATAGGGAATCGTGTTTCTTATGTTAATGATTATCATTAAAAGAAGTACCTTTAAACTAAATAACATTTTATTTTTTTTTAGATATTGGTGGTGTTTTAAATTAATTGAATAAAAGGTAGCTCAGAGAAAAAAAAATAGTAAAATTTAAGTAATGTGAGCGCATGGAACAGTTTCCAGAGTTAAAAAAAGCAGTGTCACCCAACGATCTTTTAATAACATCTACAAGATGCGATCAAAATACGCCAAACCTCGGAGCGCTTCTGTAGTCAGTATTGATGATTTTTGCCTGACTCAGGCGTGGCTAGGACAAGGGCTAGGATATTTATACATCCATTCATAGCACATGTCGATATAATGTATTTTTTTATTTCTATAACCACTTTTTCACAGTATTGTTATAAACAAAAATATAGGATATAACCTAAAAAACCGTTGAGTTATGTTCTGTTATGTCATGCATAAAAAAAACGTAGTGGGCGGAGTCGCCGGAGACGCGGGAGATGGAAAACATGCTTGCTCTGAGCGCCGAACGATAGCTTTTACATGGAAAAATATATAGAGGTGTAGATTTACAAACGAACTCAATTCGTTGACATTGGTCTGACTCTAAACTAAGATTTCAGGTTGACATGTAATAAATAGTGCGCGTCTCTTTCTAACATAATGATATCCTTGCTCGATTAAGAACATAGAAAGAGACAGAGATATATTTAGGGAGGCGATTGTTTGTTAAATAGTCTACTTTGTATCGTTTGGACAATTTTTAATAAAAATATTTTTATCATTACAAAACAATATTATATACACCATTCAAATGATTTATTAAGTCCGTTTATCACACACGTGATAATAACATAAGTTTTTTTCAAAAATAAAGATGGAAGCTTCTTTGTTGATATTATGTATTTTTATCATTAAAAAATACAAATCTCCAAACGCACTATCAAACAAATAAATATTTGTGAAAAGTAGTCATTTTTATTGTTGTGTCCTTCTATTTGTCCTACTTATCCTATTATTACATCCACGCATGTAACATATCGCTATAATGTTTTTTTCTAGTATAGAACTACAGCAAATATTTCAATAAACGAAAAAATAGGGAATACCCTCCAAAACTGTCTGGATGTGGTTCCGATGAATGATGTGAAGTTTGCGCGTATGCCGGACATGGTTACACGTGTCAACGCGGTGCAATATTTATGTGACTATCTGTTTTGCCTCTCGCTTTCTCATAGTATAAGAAGTAAAAATGGCGACGAATGATAGTAATAATTGCATACTGCTTTTAAAAAAATATATATTTAATTAATTAACGTAGTATAATAAAAAAATACCTCTAAGGGGTTTGGAGGTATATAGGTATATTTTTATAAATATTATTATTGTTGTCAACATCGCCACACCCAATTTATTCAGAAAGGAGTATTGAAACATAACGGCAAATTGTTTACACAACGTACATAATTTAGTATACTTATTATTTTCATAGAATCACTAGGTATGTAATTTTAAAATGTACATAAGTAAAACAGTGAAAATAAGAGAATTACCTAAATACAAAAACATGTTTTTTTATTGCAAATGAATATTACGATAGGCATGCACATCACTAGCGCATCACTGTCAAAACTAACAACATTTATAGAAAAATGTTAAAATGCAAATACCTCAGAATTTAGCGGTTTTTGCCAGGAAACACTTTTACTATTTATTGTGAAATACTCTTTGCCACTTGTTTTTAGTTTGTTTTTTGCATTTTTTCACACTTACTTCACCTTTTTAAGGACGTTTTCTAAGCGATCTCGCGAGTGTCAATACACCGTCGCCAGCCATTTTATATGGAATATCGCTGGGAACTTCAGTGGTATTTAGAGTTTTTTTAAAGGATTATACACCAATGGACTTAGAACTTTGCCAGATTTCATTAATTTTTCATATTTTTTGGACTGCTTTAGACACTTAAATCCTATTTAACGCTATTGGCATCGGTACATAAAATACGATTCTACAAAAAATCAGTTTTTTAATTTTTTGGTACTTAGAGCCTTAATTAATTCCAGTATTCAATTGTTGGTGCGCAATCCGTCCAAACTATTCAGTCCGACATGAAAACTATCTTTCAAATCGATCGAAGCGACGACGCCTGAGAAAAGTGCTTTGCTATCCCGACGACTCATTTTGCCGCGAGTCGTGATAGAAAGTTTTTTTTTTGTTTTCCTAAATTTACATTCACAATTGTTCATGCGCAACCCGTCTTAACTATTCATTTCAACATGAAAACAGACTTTCAGATCGATCGGAGCGAGATGTGACGGTTTGTCGAGGACAGAAAAAGGCAATATGCAGCCAAATAATATAATTGGATTAATAAGAGAGTAAAAAGCCATATTTATGTATGATAGATGTTTTTATCTGCCGAAGACAGAAAAAGGCAATATGTTACCATTTGATATTACCGGGGTCAATAAGACAGTTATAAGCCATTTTGGTCCAACAGATGTGAAGTTTTGCTGAGGACATTAAAAGTTAAAATCTTTTTACTGGCCAAATAAGACAGTTAAAAACTTTTTTGTCCTACAAATGTGATGGTTTGTCTTTTATAGAAAAAAGGCTTAACATTACCAATTGGTGTTACTGGCCAAAAAGACAGTTCAAAACCATTTTTGTCCCACAAATGTGATGGTTTGTCAAGTATAGAAAAAAGGCTTAACATTACCAATTGGTGTTACTGGCCAAAAGACAGTTAAAACCTTTTTGTCCAACAGATGTGAAGGTTTTTTAGGACAGAAAGGTAAAATCTTGCCAATTGGTGTTACTGGCCAAATAAGACGGTTGAAAATCATTTTCCTCCAACAGATGAGACGGTTTGCCTAAGACAGAAAAAGCAATTAGTTGCCAATCTGCGTTACTTGCCAACAAAGACTATTGAAAACCATTTTTTCAATTTTTTCGCCTAGGATCGAAAAAGGTTAACATCGACATAATCACACTAACCTTCGAACATTTTCCAATGAAAAAAGACATTTTTACAGTTATCATTGACAGGTTCACCGTAAAAATCAACATTATCCCAGTAAACATCGACAACTTCCCAACAAAAATAACATTTTCACTGTAAACATCGACTTTTTTTGCTGTAAACATCGACGTCATTACAGTTAACATCGACATTTTCCCCACAAAAAGTTACAATTTAACAATAAAAATCGACATGTGTACTGTAAACAGCGACTTTTTCACAACAAGCATCGAAATAATCAAAGTAAGCAACAATATTTTCAGTGTTATTCATCGACAAACAATTACCGCCAGGGGCGACACACGATCTGCTGTGTATTCCACGTGGCGGAACAGACGTGTTGGCTCAGCACAGTATGACACGGGGTATGGTACTACTAAATAACATGTTAACAATATTTCTCAATTTGATTTTTTATGTATTTTGTAAAT
>JAGWCC010001614.1:0-17950 GCA_022651775.1 Drusus annulatus
TCAATTTTATTATCTTTTGCTTTATGTATGGCATTATCAAATTGTTTGGCAGAGAAATCATCCTTATCAAAAACAGCCCAAACGCTGTCATAGAAATCTTTGCGCGCGTCTCTCAATGCAATAGCTTTCTCAACTACACTAATTGTGTTCCGCCCCTCACCTGTTATATCTACATTGTATACAATAGCACCTCGCTGCATTTTATTAAACGCTTTAAAGTAGTTTGGCTCTGTTTTTTTGCCTTCACAAACAATAAGGATATTGCAAATTACAGCTTTAGTAGAGCGTTTGGGTTTATTATATCGATGCCGTTTCAAATCGGCATTGTCAATTTTTATTCGGTTTGCCATAGATTGTCGGTATTGTAATTAATAAATGGGATGCCACCATACCGGTATTCGCCATATAATTCCGTTCATAATTACTGTCGTTACGAGGTTTTTGACCATTTGGCAATACCATATCGATCAAAGAATACAAATCGGTTTGCTCCATACTGTCTTTCTCTGTAAACCAGATTTGATCGCGTCTCAATAATTTTGACGACAACAAATGTGTATCGTGGGTTGTGAAGATCAATTGCGCACCGTGCGGATTGGATACAGGATTGTTGAACAAACGGATAATGTGTTCCGATATCAGTGGATGCATTTTTGCGTCTAATTCATCTATAAAAATACAAGCTCCATGTGCAAGTATATGGAAAATGGGTCCTGCCAAATCAATTAATTTTCGAGTGCCTTCCGACTCTCTTTCCAGTTCGAACTCTTCCTTCCCTATAACGTTTCCTTTATTATCATATTTTTTGTGGATAGAATTCATTTCTAACGTTTCTATATGCTCTCTCATTGTCTTTTTTTGCAAGCTATTGGCATCTTCATGAGAGGTTTCTATTACGGATAAAGACTGAAAGCCCAATTGCATAGAATTCAAAAAATCAACGAACTCCTTACTTCCTTTCCATTCTGCATGAAGCAGCATTAGTTTTGAATATCCATTATAGTTGGCAGTGCTTATTCCGGATATAACAATACATTCATTTACAAACCATTGCATGACATCTTTAGAAACGCTACCCCCTAACTGAGCTGTTAGAGAAAGAAAAAGTCGATTGTCGTTTGTTCTGTCTTCCAATCCCACACCCTCTTTGAAATTGATTTCATTCACACCAATCCCGTTTGTCGTACGAATGAACAAATCCTTTTCTGCTTTACGCCCATCCTTCAAGAATAGCCACTCCGATTCGATTTTGGTTCGAGTATATTCAAATCCATATCTGTATCTGATATTGTCTATCGTAAATAGTATTTCAAAGTGAGTAGGTAATGAGGTGTCTTTTGTTAACAAAAAAGGATCGTAGGCTAAATCATCATGATCATTCAGCTTAACGGAGTTCGAAATAACATAGCTCATGGTGGACATCGCTTTTGCTAGATTGCTTTTGCCACTTGAATTGGCACCGTATACAGCAATGGTGCGGAGTACTTTGTAAGGGTTTTTATTGATAATGTTTTCGAGAGGTTCGTCCTTAATGCCTGTGGATGCCTCTAACGAGAGTGTTCGTTTTTTACGGAAAGAGCGAAAATTGCTCACAGAAAATTCGATTAACATGATCTTTTTCTTTAAAAAATTGAGAGTTGTTCTCAATTACGCCACAAAGATAGCAAATGTTTTAAAACTCCTAATTATTCAATCGGTTGATATTTCAATTTGACTTCATCTCTGGTGCAGGCTTCAAAATGCCACCATTCATTTGGGATCATACGAAATCCGGCTTTTTGCATACTTTTTCGGAGCAGTAATCGGTTATCGACTTGTTGCCTTGTCAATTTTCCCGATTGCAAATAAGTAGCTTCATGACGCGGTTCGGCAAGTAAACCTAGGTAATCGACCTCTGTTCCCATGTCTACCAAATTTCCATTCAAATCGATTAAAGTAAGATCTACCGCCACACCATACGAGTGCATACTTACCCTTCCTGGACTGGCAACGTAGTTTTTCATGGGCGTGTTTTTGACCTTATTCCACATAATGAGTTGTACGCTTTGTGGACGGGCTGCATCCATCACAATAAACCGATAATCAGGTCGTTGTTCCTGCAGATAGCGGTGCGCTTTCACCAGCATTTGGCAGGCTTGTGGTTGCAGCATTGCTTCGCGTAAATCGGTATACAATACCTCGCCAACAAAATTATCCTTATTGGCATATAGCAGTTGTACCTGCAAACTGCTATCGGCATCCGTTACATTTATCAAACCCGCTTGTGCCATCAAATAAGTTGTATGCGATGGCGTGGGTTGCGACGAAAGCGATGCTACGGCACCAAGAGTAAGACCCACCATTAAAATAAATCTTTGTATATCATTCGTAATTCTTTTTTGCATATTTGTTTAGGCTTTATTTGGATAAGGCTTTCTTTCGTCAAGTTATATAACTTAAATAATTATCTCGATTTACCACCTCAAATGTCGAGTTAGGATACGCCTCTTTAAAAAGACCAGGTACATTCGGTTTTTTGTTTCCCCACTTAAACTCTAATGCGTTTAGCGTATCCGAATTTTCTTCAATTAGGTCTATCTCCTGCTGATCATATGTCCTCCAGAAATAAAACTCTTTCCTTAATCCATTATTGTAATTGGCTTTGATTCGTTCTCCTATCAGATAGTTTTCCCACAATGCCCCAACATCTTGCCGAATGGATAGTGCGTTGAAATTACCAATGATGGCATTACGTATGCCATTGTCATAAAAATACCATTTTCCAGCCTTTGTTACCTCTTTACGCAGATTACGCGCATAAGCCCCAAGGCGATAGACAACAAAAACTTTTGAAAGCAGGTCTAAATACTTCTCAACAGTATTTTTACTCATGCCAAGTTGTTTTCCTAGTTCGTCATACGAAACTTCATTGCCAAGTTGAAAAGCTATTAATCGTAATAATTCTTTCATCTTGCCAGCGTTCTTTAATCCATCAATAGCCAAAATATCTTTCAACAAGTATGCTCCAACAATATCCCTCAAGTAATCGGTTTTGCGCTCAAAACCATCCATTGTTACCACTTCGGGATAAGAACCATAAATAAGGCGCGATTCTAAATTTTGCTTGGTTTCTAGTGCTGTCTCACGCTGTATGATCTCTTTTTGAGAAAAAGAAGATAGATGAAACTGCGTACTGCGGCCCACTAAAGGTTCGCCAGCTTTATTTAGAAGATCGAAAGACGACGAACCGCTAGCAATTACCCGAATGCCATCAATCTCATCTACAATCAATTTCAGTTTAGACCCAATATCTGGTACATTTTGCGCCTCGTCTATTGCGAGTAAATCTACCCCCTCTAATAAATGTCGATAGTTAGCAATAGACCGTTCATTTAAAAGAGCCAACGTGTCATAATCTTCTCCGTTGAGTAACATTGTTTTTCCAGCAAAGTCTTTAACCAGCTGACGCATCAGTATTGTTTTCCCAACCCTCCGGGCACCAAAAATCAGAACCGCTTTATTGGGTTCTATTCTGGTAGTTATCCTATCTTGTAATAATCGTTTTAGAGGTTCCATAATTTAATGTATATCGTCCTACAAAAGTAGCGGTATTTTCCCAATTGACAATTTTTACGTAAAAACAGTCAGTCAACTGACAATTTTTGCAATCAAAGACAAAGACATACCCTGTCTCTACCCCTATAAACATTAGGAAATACACAAAGATAGATACCTGATGTTTGTTGTAGAGACAAGGCATGCCTTGTTTTGTGTTGTGTGTCGTTGTATATTACACAAACAAATTGAGTTGAGCGGTGGCTGTTCGCTCTAGATAAGTTGCCACACCAGCCAGATCAACTTGATCCAACAACTCTTCTTTTTTCACCCCCATCACGTCCATCGACATGGTGCAGGCAATCATTTCAACCTTGTTTTCGATGGCTTGTTGCATCAATTCCTCCAAAGTACTGATTCCTTTTTTCTTCATAATCAAGCGCATCATCCAGCTACCCATACCCAGCATTTGCATTTTCGATAACTTCAATTGCAGACTATTAGAGGGCATCATCCAGGAGAACATCGTTCCAAAGAAATCTTTTTGTACCCGAGGTTTTTGTTTCTTTTTGATAATATTCAATCCCCAGAAAGTAAAAAACAGACTCACTTTCTTGCCCATTGCAGCAGCGCCATTGGCAATTACAAAAGCTGCCAACGCCTTATCTAAATCGTCACTAAAAACAACAATTGTATTCCGATCATTTACTTCTACAGCAGTGCTTTGTATCTGATTTTGTTTTTCTACAGTTGCGCTGAACAAGCCTTTTTCACCACCTACTTGAATGAGTTTTGCACCCGTAATGTGGCACCACGAAGCCACATCTTTAGCAAATGATGGATCGCTGGCTTTGATGTGCAATTTTTGCCCATTCGATAAGGTGTCATACGCTTTTTTAAGCTGAATAATGGGTCCAGGACATTGCAGTCCACAAGCATCTACGGTCAAATCCACTATGTCGGGTACATTTGTAGCCGAGGTATTGGCGGTCTTATTTTCTTGTGTTGTATCGGGGGCATTAGGTGTAATGGGTGTAATGGGCGCAATGGCTACACTGTAAGTTTTATACCCACCCGATAGGTTTTGGACACGCTCGAATCCGTTTTGCAAAAGAATTCGACTCGCCAAATAACCTCTTAAACCTACGGCACAAAATAGCACAATATTTTTGCTTTTATCAAGATCGGCTAAGCGACTGCGTAAATCATCAACAGGAATATTGACCGCACCCTTGATGCTGCCCAACTCAAATTCCACAACTGTGCGTACGTCAACAAGTACATTTTGGTTCAAATCCAGATCCGCTATGGCACGCCAATGGATCGGGAATACCCGCTTTGCCAATATATTTTGTGCTGCAAAACCCTGCAATGTTTACAGGATCCTTTGCCGAAGAATAAGGGTGGGAGCGTAGGCGTGCTCTATTTCTCCAAGATCGTACACTGTTTGTTGATTACGAATTACTTGGGCACACAGATCAATTCGTTTATCGACTCCGTCCATACCCACAATTTGTGCTCCCAACAGTCTTCCTGATTCAGGATCAAAGATGGACTTGATTGACATTGATGTCGATCCAGGATAATAACCAGCATGAGATGACGAATGGGTGTATGATGCCGAATAAGGGATCGATTCGCGTTGCAACAATTTTGCCGATGCCCCTGCGGTGGCCACCGTTATATCGAATATCTTCACAATAGCTGTCCCGATAGTTCCTTTGTAGGGCAAGGAAATACCAGTACTAATGTGATCCGCTACAATACGGGCTTGCTTATTGGCTGGGCCTGCTAGCGGAATTAAAGCCGAATGATTGGTGATGGGGTTGTGCACTTCGGTAGCATCTCCCAATGCGTAAATATCAGGATAAGAAGTTTGCATATAACTATTTACCGCTATGCCTCCCAATTTTCCGATTGGTATTCCAGCATCTTTCGCCAATTGGGTTTCGGGACGTACACCGATACTCCAAATGACGAGATCGGTGGCAAGCACTCCCCCACTTTTCAATTTCACCTGCAGTTGTTCGTCTTTTGGTTCGAAACCCACCACACCTTCTGATAAAATAAGGTTTACATTTTTATCTCTTAAATGTTGATGCACAATGGCGGCCATCGAATAATCGAGCGGTGCCATTACTTGATTCCCCATTTCAATTACCGTCACCTGGATTCCCAAATGGTGGAGGTTTTCCGCCATCTCCAAACCAATGAATCCGCCACCTACCACCACTGCACTTTTAACTGGGTTTTGATTGACATAGTTTTTGATTTTATCGGTATCGGGTACGTTGCGAAGCGTGAATATCCCTTTGCTGTCAAGCCCCGGAATGGGAGGACGCATAGGTTCAGACCCAGGAGATAGCACCAGTTTATCGTAATTTTCGACATACACTTCGCCACTCGACAAGTTGCGGATATGCACTGTTTTATCGGCAACTTGAATACTTTCTACCAACGAAAGATTGCGAATGTCGATATTAAATCGGCTCTTGAAGCCTTGAACTGTTTGTACAAACAATTTATTTCTGTCGGTTATGGTATCTCCTATATAATAAGGTGAAATTGCACAATTGGCGTAGGAAACATATTCGCCACGCTCGATCAATATAATTTCGGCATGTTCGTCCATTCTTCGTAAACGAGCCGCCACGGTAGCACCACCTGCTACTCCTCCAACAATGATTGTCTTCATGAATTGTTTCAAATTATGAATTATGAATTATGAATTATGAATTATGCGAATTAACAGCCGAAAGAGCTGTTTTAGCAAAAAGCCCGCAGGAGCTTGTAACAGCACCCCAATTTCACTAAGTCGCACAAAGGCAGGATTGTATAGGAAAAAGGCAGGGGTCGCATGGGAAAAGGAAATATCGCATAGAAAAACAGAATAACATTGAAAGGAAGATCGCATAAAGTAATTGATTTCTTTTTCCCTATACGATCCTGCCTTTGTGCGACTTTGTGCGACTTATTCGCCTTAGTGAAATTTGGTAAGAGAGCGAAGCGAGCGCAAGAGTGCTGTTACACGAGCTTGATGACAACTAGCCTAATGAATTAACGCCCGTATATTACTATAGGTGCGCCCATCATAGACTTTCGTAAAGCCATTTTTTTTGAGTAAGGCTACTGCCCGTCCACTACGACCACCACTCATACAAAACACAACAATTGTGTCATCTTTCAAGAGTTTGTCGAGCTTGCTTTCCAATTGATCAACAGGAATGTTAATGGCTGTTGGTATTTTTTCCGCCGCAAATTCTTGAGGCGAACGTACATCTAATAATATTGCCCCACTTTTAATGATTTCCTTTAAATTGGTATTGGGACCCGAAAACATTTCTTTGATACGACTAAACATCTTTGTTATTTTTTTATTCTGTTACAATTCACAAGCTTGCGAATCTATTACCTGCTGTAAGACCTCGGGGAGTACTAAACTTGTCTCTTTAATTTCTTTTAATAACCGCTTGTCCTTGTTCGGTTAGCGCAAAATACATTTGTCGTTTATCCGTTGCGCCCATTACGCGCCGAATTAAATCTTTCTTTTCAACCGACCCAATAACTTTGGATGTATTGGAATTGCTTAGACCTAATTTCTGAGCCAATTCGCCCGACGACATTTGTTCGCATTCTAACAGCGAGCATAAAAGCATTCCTTCGTTTAAACTCAAATTAAACTGATTTGTAAATACAACTTCAAATTCGGCAATGGCACGATACACGTCCCTTAATATACATAACTGTTCCACTTAGTCTTTTTTATTTAAAAGTGTTGATTGAATCATGCCCTCTAACTCGGTTTTACTCCCTCCTTGTGCCATTTGAGGGACCTGTCCCATGGGGATAAATAACAGCGAAGGAATACTTTTTATACCAAAAGCTGCTGCCAATTCAGGTTCTTGATCGACATCTACTTTATAAATCGTAATTTGATCCTTATATTCCCCTGCCAATTGGTCTAGCACTGGCGCTATTTTCTTGCATGGTCCACACCAAGTTGCATAAAAATCGATAATGGCGGGCTTATCTCCCAAATATTTCCACTCCTTATTGGTATTGTAATCATGTACTTTAGTCAAAAAGTCAGCTGTAGTTAAAGATATTACTTTGACGTTTTTTGTTTCTTTTTCATTTCCTAACACCTGAACAGGTGTATTTTTTGTCAGTTTACACCCAACCAGCGTAAATCCAACAATAAGTAAGATCGATAATGATAAATATTTCATTTTGTATCAATTAAATTCTTGACAAAGGTAATACATGTTTTCCCGAAAAACAAATTTCCATAAGAAAATAATTCCTATCGATATAAATAGGTCTTGTTGTGCTTAACATAAGTCATTCATTTTGTGGATCACTCGTCAATCATATTCAGACAAAAAACAAGTTATTTGATTTGTTTGTAAGGATCGGAAACTTTGAGCGATGTCGAATGTGGCAAGTCAAAACAAGTTCGACACAGCCAAATATTCATTGTAAATAGTCCTGTATCATTATTAAAAATATTTATTTAGCATTACTGGTATCACGAATGATATTTATGTTTACTTTTGCTTTTACTTAATCGGTAAAGTTAAGGCGAAAAGAAATTAATGTGAGCTAAAATAAGTCGATAATGAAAGTGTCATTAAAAACAATTGCTAAGGAATTAAACTTGTCGAAAACCACTGTGTCATGGGTATTACAGGGGAAAGGCGACAAAAATAAAATCAGCGCAAAGACGCAAGCCTTAGTGATGGACTATGCACAAGAACACAATTATAGCCCTAATCTGCTTGCCAAAAGTTTGAGCGAAGGCATTAGCAATACCATTGGCTTAATTATCCCTTCAATTGAAGATACTTTTTACTCACAACTAGCAAGAGCTATTGAGATAGAGGCGGATAAATTTGGTTGTTTACTGATGTTTTGCTCCTCTGGGCGAGATGCAAAACGAGAACAGCAAATGATCCAAACCCTCAAAGATCGGCGGGTAGATGGTATTATCATTGCGCCTACCGAACAACACAGCACTGCCATTGAACGATTGGTACAGGATTCGTTTCCGCTTGTTGTAATTGATCTTTTGTATCAGGACTTTACCGCCAACTCGGTCATCATTGACAACGAAGCCGCCGCCTTTCAACTTGTGCAACGTATGATTAAGCAAGGCGCCAGAAAGATTGCGTTCCTCGCCACAGCCACTCATTTGAATGCCATCACCCAACGGTATGCTGGTTATCAAAAAGCCCATCAACAAGCAGGTTTGCTTTGTAGCGAAAAATTATATAAGAACATTCCGCTCGAAAGTTATCAAGAAGAAATGGAATGTATCCTTGACGAATTGTTTAAATCGGAGCCCAATCTTGATGGCATTTTCTTTGCCACACATTTCCTTGCCAATGAAGGACTGAATTATTTGAAACTGAAAGACAAAGATATCAATCAATATCATCTGTACTCGATGCACGAAATGCCTCACTTCAAAGCCTTTGCTCCTAAAATGAACATTGCACAACTCCCCACTCAAACCATTAGTTACGAGGTTGTACGGAAATTGATGTTGCAAATAACCAAAACCGATTTAGAGAAAAAAGTGCACGTTGTGCCTACGCAATTACTTATTAGAGATATCAATTAAGGCACTCGCTTCGCTCGTTTACGGCAGGTAGCACACTGCATCAGCACGAGCCGCGAGTAAAGGAAAAGCAGGATAGAACCTTCGCTCGGTTTACGGCAGGTAGCACAAAGGACACAAAGGGCACAAAGGAACACAAAGGCAGGATTGTGCAGGAAAAGGCAGGATTGCAAAGGAAAAGGCAGGATCGCAAACACTGTCTCTGCTCGAATCTACAAAAACACGCATAATGAATAAAAGTCTTTCAAAACAAATAAAAATTGTGATCCTGCCTTTTCCTGCACAATCCTGCCTTTGTGTTTCTTTGTGCCCTTTGTGTCCTTAGTGCTACCTGCCGTAAACGAGCGAAGCGAGTGCCTTAGTGGAGCATAGACACAAAGGACACAAAGGGACACAAAGGCAGGATCGCAAACACTGTCTCTGCTCGAATCTACAAAACACGCATAATGAATAAAAGTCTTTCAAAACAAATAGAAATTGTGATCCTGCCTTTTCCTGCACAATCCTGCCTTTGTGTTCCTTTGTGCCCTTTGTGTCCTTAGTGCTACCTGCCGTAAACGAGCGAAGCGAGTGCCTTAGTGGAGCATAGACACAAAGGACACAAAGGGACACAAAGGCAGGATCGCAAACACTGTCTCTGCTCGAATCTACAAAAACACGCATAATGAATAAAAGTCTTTCAAAACAAATAGAAATTGTGATCCTGCCTTTTCCTGCACAATCCTGCCTTAGTGTTCCTTTGTGCCCTTTGTGTCCTTAGTGCTACCTGCCGTAAACGAGCGAAGCGAGTGCCTTAGTGGAGCATTAGACCCAAATAACTTAACCGATTAACTAATACGAAAAATAATAATAACACTTTAAATAACCGATCATGAAAAAAGTATTTATTAGCTGGCTCTGCGTGCTGTTTGCAATTGGCTACGCTGGCGCACAAACCAAGCAACTGGACATTGTGTATGCGCAACCGCAGCAATACGAAAAGCGCCAAAACGCACTCAAAGTAAAAGCCACTATCCCAATTAATCAAACTTTACCTGCTGGCAAATATTCGGCAAGCCATGGCGACATGCCCGTCGAAGTCACTGTCGAAGGCAAGCAATTGGTTTTGTGGTTGCCACTTATCGGGAAGCAAGCCGAATTGAAAGTGTCCGCTGCCAACAAAACGGTGTATGTGCAACAAGCCTACGCACCTTTAATCCCGAGCGACTGGGGATATTTCCAAAAAGGCACCATACATATTATCTCGTCATCTCATCAAGATGTGGCTTGGATGAATGTTCCCGACAGTTGCCGACACGAACGGATACACGAAATCATTCTACCTGCTCTCAAAATTATGGAAACCGATAAGAATTTTGCCTTTGGGATGGAACAAAGTCTGAACTTAATGGAGTTGCTAGAAGAGTTTCCCGATAAAAAAGCCGAAATCGCAAAGCGCTATAAAGAGGGTCGGTTTGCTTGGGGAGCCACTTACAATCAACCTTACGAAGGTTTAGAGTCTGGAGAACAATTGGTACGACAAGCTTATTTTGGTCGGAAATGGATTCGCGAAAACATTCCTGGTGCCGACGATGTCACAGCCTACAACATCGATATACCTGGACGTACACTGCAAATGCCCCAAATATACGCCAAAAGTGGCATAAAGAATTTGTTCATCAGCCGTATGCGCGAGGGCTTATATGATTGGTCAAGTCCCGATGGATCAAAGGTATTTACTTTTACTCCAGGTAATTATGGCTGGGCTGTAATGTTCTGGAAGTTTTTTGACAAAGACGGCATCACCGCTTTTAACAAGATCCATGATCGCAGTAAATTATGGTCGAACTATTTTCAAGAACGAAATATCCCCCCACATTATGCCATCGTAATCAGCAATGATGCTGCTGGCCCCGCCAACTACAAGACCGTAATTGACGAGTGGAATCGAATTGCCGAAATGGCCGAAATCCCCCTTCCTCGATTACAGCATTCTACTGCCGAAACTTACTTCAGCAAAGTCAATGTCACCCAAAGTAAAATGGAACAGGTGAGTGGCGAGCGTCCTAATTTGTGGCTCTACATTCACGGACCTGCACACTATCAAGCCATTGCAGCCAAACGCCGTGCGGCTATCCTTTTACCTGCCGCCGAAGCGTTCAATAGTTTCAGTTGTTTGTTAGAGAACGATTGGGACAATTACCCTAAAGCCGCCTTTGATGCATCGTGGATGGCATCTATTTATCCTGATCATGGTTGGGGCGGAAAGAATGGAAATATCACCGATAGTATCTTTCGTGCCAGTTTAGAACTTGCCGAATCAAACGGAAAACTATTACTTGATAAGGCATTTACTTCAATTGCAAAAAAAGTCAACACCAATAAAAATGCCGTACTCGTCTTTAACGATCTTAGCTGGGCGCGTAGTTACGAAACCAGCGTGGCTGTGGACCAAAAAAAAATACCATCGACCATTGTTCTAAATGCAAAAGGAAAACAAGTTGCCACACAAGTGAAAGTGGTGAACGGACAGCATCGTTTGGTATTTCGTGCCGAAGATGTCCCTGCTTTTGGCTACACTACTTATTATGTGGAAAGTGGAAAAGCCTCACAAGACAAACAAGCGGTCAAAATACTTCCCAACTATTACGAAAATCAGTTTTATAAAATCAGCTTTGCCAATGGTGGCATCTCTAGTTGGTTCGATAAAGAATTGAATGTCGAACTCTTGAACACTACCAAATTCAATGCTGGCGATATCCTTAACTTAGGTTACACGGGTAATGGAGCGGGCGAGTTTACACAAGTAACTCCCATTACGCCTGGTGATATACAAACACTTACATCAAAACCTACTTTGTGGGAAGTGGTGGAAAACAGTGCCTTATTTGCCGTCTATCAAAACAAACAGCAATACAAAGAAGCCGCCATTATACAGCGCATTGTAGTGTATCATCAAACAAAGAAGTTGGATTTCGACATCACTATTGAAAATTTTGACGGCACACATGGTCGACAATTCCGTATGGCTTTGCCCTTGAACATGACAGCCGGCACCATCAACTACGAAGTACCAATGGCGGTGCTGCAAGTTGGACGCGATGAAATGAAAACCCGACCTGGTGGTTGGGCGTGGGCGGTTTCTTACACCCAACTGCCCGAAGAAACAAGCGTGCGCGAAGTGCCCACGGCGAAGGCAATTGGTACGAACAAAAAGGCACCCATCATTTCCGCTTCTCGGTACAATCACATCGTCCAGGTTGGGAAAACGGATATACTTTTGGTATCGAAGCCAATCATCCTTTATTCATGTTCCCCAAACCTTTGCCAACAAAAGGAAGTCTTCCCAATACATTCAGTTTTGCGTCGTCGTCCAATCCATTTGTTGCATTCAATACCATCAAAAGAACCGATAACAGCAATGCGATGCTTATTAGAATGACCGAAATGAAAGGGCAAGACAGTAAAACAACTCTTACGTTATTCCAACCTGCCAAAACGGTGAGTAAAGCAAACCTGATTGAAGATAAAATGGAAACACTGCCCATCAAAGGGAATTCCTTAGACCTAAGTTTTGGTAAGTACAGTATCGAAACCATATTAATTGAATGATGTAATCGAATCTTCACACATAGCGTAAAAAGTGTAAAAAGAGTTCTCAAAAAAAGCACTTTGATTTAGAAACAGTCTATTTTATGGTTCATGGGGTTCTGACCTCGTATGGGTTCAAATTCTATTTTCATCGGGCGGAAGCCCGATAAGAAAATAGAATATTAGCCCCGGGCGGAAGCCCGAGGTAAAAATAAATGGCTTTTTCCTTTAGCTTTCTACCTAAAGGAACAAGGGAGGGGAGGAGACGTTGCATGGATTCCAACCTCGGCTTCCCGCCTGGGCCATTATTCTTTTTTTTTTATCGGACTGGCGTCCGATGAAAATAGAATTTGACCTCATACGGGGTCAGAAGGCACATCGTAAAATTTCGTACTGTTTAAAGTATGCGTAGCACTCGACAACACCAAAAGTAAACACAAGTTGTCAATACGCAAGCATAGCGCAGTTAATCCCAATTATCAATTAACAATTACAAATTAACAATTAACCAACAATGAAAAAAGCCATTATCCCTATTATGTTCAGCTTCTTTGTGATGGGTTTTGTAGATGTAGTAGGCATCTCTACCAGCTTCGTCAAAATAGATTTTGAATTGACCGACTCCTTAGCCAATTTATTACCCATGATGGTTTTCCTTTGGTTTGGCATTTTCTCCTTACCTACTGGTGTGATGATGAATAAGTATGGTCGGAAAAATACAGTTCTTTGCAGTGCCCTACTCACCACAGTGACCATGCTATTGCCACTTATTCATTATTCTTTTCCCATCATTTTGCTGGCGTTTGCAATGCTGGGCATCGGCAACACCGTTCTTCAAGTATCGTTAAATCCCTTGGTAACCAATGTGGTATTGCCACAGCACATTCCCAGTACGCTCACCTTTGGACAGTTTGTGAAAGCCATTTGTTCGTTCGCTTACCCCATTATAGCCGCCACCGCAGCAGGTGTGTTGGGCAATTGGAAATGGTTGTTTTTGGTGTATGCCATTCTTAGTTTGGTGTCGTTTGTGTGGTTGTTGCTCACCCCCGTTCCGTCAGATGTCAACAAAACCAGCGATCAGTCATTCTCGCAAGTGCTGGCCTTACTCAAAAATCGGTACACCTTATTGCTTTTTTCGATTATTGTGCTGATTGTGGGTTTTGAAGTTGGATTAGTGACTGCTTTACCCAAATATCTTTCCGAATTGCATCAGTTGTCTTTGGAGCAAGGTGCTTACATGATCAGTCTTTATTTCATTGCCCGCACCATCGGGGCATTTTTGGGCGCCATCGTGTTAAGTCGGTTCAATCCCAAAAAAGTATTGCTGATCTGCATGGTACTTGCGGTTGGTTTTTACGGATCGTTTCTATTATTTAACCATATTAAACTGGTATACATCACTATATTCATGATCGGTTTACTGTGTGCCAACGTGTTCGCCATAGTGTTTGCTGATGGTTTGCAATGTAACAAAGAGCGTGCTAACGAAATATCGGGACTCATGATTATGGGCGTAGCTGGTGGCGCATTAGTGCCTCCCCTAATGGGCATTGTGGCAGATAACTTTAATCACTGGACCAGTTTGTTATTGCCCTTTGCATGTTTGGTGTATATCTGCATTGCATCGAGTTATATGTACCGCAGGCGTAATTGTTAAGCAGTCTGGGTTAAATAATCGACCTATTTTATTGGGGCAGAAGTCCAAGCCATACGCGAGATGTTTTTAGAGTCGCATCCGTGCGCCTCTACAGCTCACATGTGTTGAAAAGCCATCATTCACTTGTAGAGACGCACGGTTGTGCGTCTTAAAAAACGTCTCGCGAAGCAATCCCTAGGTTAAAAAATAAATCGCTTCAATTCCTCTCCAATGTTTATGAGGTTTGATTGCAAATTAAATCCCATCAATCAAAGATTATTAGCTATTACAAAAGGGGAATAATTACTGATTTTGACTTATGGATCATCAGAAAATGGATCGTCAAACAAGTGATACGTTCTCCAATAAAACGATCTTAGGTGAAACGATCTTCAACTTTTCGATAGTTGATCTTCAACTTTTCGATAAATGACCTTCAACTTTTTGCGAAAACTATACGAAAAACGAACAAAAGGACTTGTTTATCTGATAATTAGCCTTCTGTTACAACATGATCCAACAAGTATTTGGCAATCGGTATACTCATAAAATACTAATTGACTTATAATAAAAGGTTTGCAGAAAACTTTGTTTAAAAATAAATAAATAACGATCGACAAGTTATACAGCATTGTGCACCACTTCGTATGTCTATTAATATAGGCAAAATCTGCTTTACAAGCACATTTTCGACTAAATGCATACAACAATAATAGGCATACATCGAGTGAAATTAATCAGGTAGAAACAAGGACTTGCTTTGTCTTTAATTACCTGAACACTATAATTAATGGTACGAAATAATAAGATCAGACAGAACAATGAATTTAATTGAACATTATCAACACAAAGCAGATGGGTACAACCCATTTATTATCCGACCAGGTTGGCAAGTAGCGCAACTCAATCACGTAGCAGGACAGGGGATTAACGACATTGTCAAAATTGATGTCCATTTTGAAACCGATGAAGTGTTTGTCCTGCTAAAAGGAAATACCGTTTTGATTGCCGTAGACAAACAAGAGGATCAGCTAATTTTTGAAACAAGGCTGATGCAAGCGGGAATAACGTATAATATCCCCAAAAACGTGTGGCACAATATTGCAATGGAGCAAGATGCGCAAGTAATTATTGTGGAAAAAGACAATACGCATTTGGGCGATTATGCGTATTATGCGCTGAGCGAAGCGCAACAGGTTGAATTACAACGCCAGATAGTAGCATGTATCACGTAAGTAGTAGGTGTTAAATAAACGTTGTTATAAATATAACGTTCAAGCCAAAATAATGTCACCCCTCTGGGGTTCTGATCAATCTTGGTTATTCTTTTCTACAATAATGTCACCCCGCTGGGGTTCTCATTATGCTTGGCTATTCGTTGGTAGCAACTGATTTTATTGCAATATAGAGAACCCCAGCGGGGTGACATTATTGTAGAAAGGGATAACCAAGATTGGTCAGAACCCCAGCGGGGTGACATTATTGTGACAGAATTAATTATCTGCAGATAGCATCGTTTATTTAATGTCAACTCCTCTCTTTTTTTATTAGAACGAGGATAACACACTATATGATACATACCATACAAAACCATAAAAAAAATGAAAAGTACACGAACCACACAAGTGCACCAATTGATGGAAAAGCACAATTTAGGCGTATTGATCTTTTGGCGTCCCGAGGAATTGGTGATGTTGTTGGGCTATTATCCCTTATGGGGCTTATCGTTTTTGGTGTATACGCCTCATCAAATCATTTTATTAGTCCCTGAAGGCGAGCCCGACGACTTATTGCCACAGGGCATTGTTATTCAGAAATTTCCTTGGGGACGCTTATCCGAGCACGATCCTTGGGAATGTTTATACGCCCAAGTCAACGAAATTGCGAAAGCACAACAGGGTCAAGCACTTCGATTTTCCTTTATTGCACAGCTTTCTGGTTCGTCGCCTTGCCGAATGTCTGCCGAAGCACCTCATCTGCCCTCGTCTTTGGTAGCACGTTTATTGCAAACCGATGCCGTTTATACACCTTTGGATTCCGAGCTGTTGTCGTTATTTGTCTGTAAAAACCATGTTGACATTGAGGGTATTCAGCAAGCGCATCGGGTAATATCCACAGCAGTACAGTTATTTTATCAACATGCGGTACCTGGAATGACCGAGGCTAAATTGTACAGCATGATAGAATATGAAGTGGCGATCCAAATGGAGCAAGCACAGATCACACTTGCAAAAGCTTATCCTCTTATACAATCGGGCATCAACAGCATGGATGCTGGATGGTTCAACCGCACAACGCACCGCACAATAAAAGAGGGCGATTTTGTGCTACTTGAAATGGCGGCCTGTGTGAATGGTTATTGGTTAGACATTACGCGCACGGTGGTGGCAGGCAAAAGTCGACCCGAACAAGATCATTGGATACAAATTGTCCGATCGGCACAATGCGCCGCCATAGCTGCTATTCAACCAGGCGTTGCACTCTCGGCTATCGACGCCATTGCTCTTTCACTAAGGCGAATAAGGCGCACAAAGTCGCACAAAGGCAGGTACGATGGAAAAAAGGCAGGTACGATCCAGAAAAGGCAGGTGCGATGCAGAAAAAGGCAGGTGCGATGCGGAAAAGTAAGATTATCGAAAGATTGCTCTAATTTACAAATACAGATACAATGACTGATCATAAAATCCTTTTTACTCGTGGCACCTGCCTTTTCCCCCATCGCACCTGCCTTTTTCCCCATTGTACCTGCCTTTGTGCGACTTTGTGCGCCTTATTCGCCTTAGTGAAATTTGGCTTCGCGAGCAAAGCGAGCGCCTTGACGCAGAGCAAAGCGAGCCTTGACGCAGAGCAAAGCGAGCGCCATGACTCAGTGCAAAGCGAGCGACAATTCACAATTCATAATTCACAATTCATAATTTATAATTCATAATTCGCATGAGGAATAGTATTGATCTAAAAAACAAAACAGTTTTAGTAACTGGAGGCGGTCGTGGTATCGGTCGTGGTATTTGCGAGGCAATGGCGGCTTGTGGAGCCAATGTTGTTATCAATTATTCGAGAAGCCAAGAGCAAGCTGCCGCTTTAGCCATCAGTTTACAGCAGGAATATCAAGTAAAAACAGCCATTTTTTGTGCAGATATCTCGAAAGAGAACGAGGTAGAACGGATGTTCGACTTTGTAATCGAGACTTTTGGGGATATTGATATTCTGGTAAATAATGCGGGGTGCGAAACCACCGAACATGTGTTGAAGTTGGATTTAGCCGAGTGGGATCGGATTTTCAACATCAATCTTCGGGGAGCTTTCCATTGTGCGCAGTTGGCAGGTAGGGTGATGGCGAAAAATAACAAAGGAGTGATCATCAACATCTCGTCTATGCACGACAGCGTCCCTCGGAAAGGGCTGACGCATTACTGCTGTGCCAAAGCTGCATTGAAAATGATGACCAAATGCTTGGGTCTTGAATTGGCGGAGTATAACGTGCGGGTATTGACCGTTTCGCCAGGAGCTATTGAAACCGAAATGAACAAAGAAGAGATTGAAGCCTTTGGACGCGACAAGTTTAACAAATGGATTCCGCTAGGAAAAAT
>JAGWCC010001615.1:0-16091 GCA_022651775.1 Drusus annulatus
CAACCTAACCTAACCTAACCTAACCTAACCTAACCTAACCTAACCTAACCTAACCTAACCTAACCTAACCTAACCTAACCTAACCTAACCTAACCTAACCTAACCTAACCTAACCTAACCTAACCTAACCTAACCTAACCTAACCTAACCTAACCTAACCTAACCTAACCTAACCTAACCCAACCTAACCTAACCTAACCTGCAACCTAACCTAACCTAACCTAACCTAACCTAACCTAACCTAACCTAACCTAACCTAACCTAACCTAACCTAACCAACCTAACCTAACCTAACCTAACCTAACCTAACCTAAACTAGTCGAAGCGACCTAACCTAACCTAACCTAACCTAACCTAAACCCAAGTGTCTTTAAAACAGAAAACCTAACGTTAATTTCAACAAAACCATTAAAAATCAACCTAACCTAACGCAACCTAAGTGAATTTCAAAAAAAAAAAATTTTAAAAATCTAATTTTTCATCGTAACCCAAGCGAACTTTGTTTCATTCTACCGTCGCCCGAAATTAATAATAATATCGGGTTAACCTAACCCAGCCTAACCTAACCTGGGTAACCCAACCTAAGTTAACCTTCCGAACCGAACGGTAAGTGTCTTAACCTAAGTTAACTCAGCGTTTATTTCAACAAAACAAAAAAGTCATAGTTTTAAGTTCAACCTAACCTAACCCAGAGTAACTTAACCCAACCTAACCAAACAGAACCTAACCGGAATAATGAAGGAAGAACCTAACCTAACCGAAATTGACCCCCCGTTTACGACCCGAAATAAGGAAAAACCTAACCTCAATAGATACAAACCTAACCCCCTAACCTAAGATAACTTTAAGCAGACATATGTCAAAAACCGTTCGAAAACTCCCAGAAATTTTAATGGCATTATATAACACGTAACCTAAATTAACTGCTTCCCAAACCTTTGGAAGGTAACCAGAATAAGGTAATTCCAAAGCCAGGAAAAGAAACCTAATGTCTCATCATACCGACCGATAGGTCTAACCTAATTTGGCAAGGTAACTAACCTAAAATAACTCATCAAGAGAGTAACCTAACTTCAACACCAAAGAGAAACTTAATTCAAACCAACCGGGTTCACGCAACAAAAAAGCACGGAAGACGCAATGCTTGATGCTGTTAATCACATCAAGAAAACGAATAAAAAAGGAACCCACGCATGCCAAATATCATTGGACATAAAGGGGGCCGGTATTCGACAACGCGTGGTGGCCCCAACCTAAAAAAATTCAACTAGCCAAAAAGACTGTCCTAACCATAACAAAACCTTCAAAGACTACCTGTCGGACAGAATGGTAGAGACAATTTACGCAGGCGCATGGGCACAAAACCACTCGAACAAGGGCTAACCCAAGGATCTGCCTGTGGACCGATTCTATGGAACATAGTTCTGGACGAACTGCTACAACTTAAATTCAACTCTAACGTACGCATACAAGCTAACTGACGACGTTTTAGTAATAATAACACATGAAGATAACCTAAACTACAGAAAATAATTAAAGATACCCCTCCTTAAACCTAACCTAAGACTGGGGAAAAAGTCAACCTAACCTAACCGAGAAAAAAAAAAACCATTATTCATAACAAAGGAAAACGCCTCCACCAAACGTAATGATGAATAACAAAACTCTAACCTAACCTAACCTAACTTGGGATCGTCAAGATGACAACCTAAATAACCAAGCTAACCTAACCTAACCTAAAAAACCTAACCTAAATCTTAACCTAAGAAAACCTAATTTAACCTAACAAAACCTAACCTAACCCGAACCTAAAATAGTAACCTAACAATTAACATAACCTAGTCGAACCTAATAATAACGTACGCCGCAACAGTGTGGGCATCAACCTAACCAAAACGACAAAATAACCTAAAAGGGACAGAACCTAAGGGCCATCGGCAACAGAACCTAACCTAACCTAACCTAACCTAACCTAACCTAACCTAACCTTGGTGAACCTAACTCCAATGGACCTAAAAAAAAAAAGAACTCAGACTTATAGGTAACCTAACCTAACCTAAAGAACATAACCTAACCTAACCTAACCTAACCCAACCTAAGGGAACCTAAATCTAACCTAACCTAACCTAACCTAACCTAACCTAAATTGGAACCTAACCCAACCTAACCTAAAGAGAACCTCCTAACCTAAAAAGAATGAAATAGAATCTACACAGAACCTAACCTAAAAAAAAAAAAAACAACCTAACCTAACCTAACCCAACCTAACTGTGTTCAACCCTAACCGGAGTAACCTAAAAAAACCTAACCTAACCTAACCTAACCTAACCTAACCTAACCTAACTTTTAACAATAATGAAAACCTAACCTAACCCACACCAAAAAAAAACCTAACCTAAAAACCTACGTCTAACCTAACCTAACCTAACCCAACCTAACCTAACCTAACCTAACCTAACCTAACCTAACCCAATGGTCTTCAAAACCTACAATGTTCGCCCAAACTTTTAAGAGAAAGAGGATCCAACCTAACAAGTTTTTGTAACCGGGGACACAATGAAACCTAACCATGGAACCGAAACCAAACCTAACCTAAAAAAAAACGCTGTTTGAATTAAACCCAAAACACTGAAAAACCTAACTCAACCTAACCTGAACTATGAAAAAGTTAAAAATAAAGGAGAAAACCCTGAACCTAACCAAAGGTAATAAAAACTCCGAACTGGGAAAAAGAACCTACCTATTTAACCTAACCATAACCTAAGCCAACCTAAGTTAACCTAAAAAAGACAACCCAACCTAACAAAACCCCAAACCAACAAAACCTAACCTAACCTAACCTAACCTAACCTAACCTAACCTAACCTAACCTAACCTAAGATAACCCGGCCTAACCTAACCTAACCTAACCTAACGGAACCTAACCTAAAACCTAACCCAACCTAACCTAACCTAACCTAACCTAACCTAAAAGAACCCAACCTAACCCAAAAAAAATAACCTAACCTAACCTAACCTAATTTAACCTAACCTAACCTAATAACCTAACCTAAAAAAATTTTAACCTAACCTAACCTAACCTAACCTAACCTAACCTAACCCAAATAACCTAAAAAAATTTTAATATAACAAAAAATAACAATAAACCCTTTTAACCTAAACCTAACCAAACCTAACTCTTAACCTAAAAAAAAATAACCTAACCCAACCGAAATTAAATTAACCCAGTAAAAACTAACAATAAAAAAACCCGAAACCTAACCTAAAAAAAGAACCTATAGGCGAAAAACCTTGGGTTAACCTAAGATTTTAAAAAACTTAACATCTTAATCTGAACCTCCCTAAACCAGAACCTAAAAAAAAAAAAAAAAAAGGTAAAACCTAACCTAACCTAACGTTGTTAACCAAATGTTAACCCATAAATAACCGAACCTAACAGATAAAAAAAACCCAACCTAACCCAACCTAACCTAACCTAACCTAACCTAACCTAACCTAACCTAACCTAACCTAACCTAACCTAACCTAACCTAACCTAACCTAACCTAACCTAACCTAACCTAACCTAACCTAACCTAACCTAACCTAACCTAACAACCTAACCTAACCTAACCTAACCTAACCTAACCTAACCTAACCTAACCTAACCTAACCTAACCTAACCTAACCTAACCTAACCTAACCTAACCTAACCTAACATAAAGGAACAGAAAACCAACAAACGGAATACCAAGGGAGTGTAACCTAAAAAAACCTAACGCATGCCGTAATAATGACAACAGGGTAAGATTTCAATGGGTTAGAGCGCACATCAGCCTGGAAGGAAACGAAAAGGCGGATTTAGCAGCAAAAGGGGAAGATTATTAAAAAATGCGCAGACTATGATAAAATACCTCCGAGCTACACAAAATGATTTTAAAGAGAGACGGAAAAATATGGAATAATAGATATATAGAAAAAAAAGTACAGGGAAAATTACGAAAACATTCTTACCAAACATAACAACAGCCCTTTTAAGAGAAAACACGTGAAAACAGTTTTAATGCTACACAAATGATGACAGGACATGGATGCTTAAAGGAATACCTGAAACGCTTTAAAATAATAGAGGACGACAAATGCCCGTGTGACGAAACATCGATACAAGACAGTATGCATCTAATAGAAAAGTGTTCAATTTTTGATGTAGATAGATTGAAATTAAATTTCAAACTTAAGAACTACGGAATCACAGAAAATAATAGAAACGAAATCTGGACACAAAGAATAACAAGTCAAATTTATACAGATTATCTAGAAAAAATTAACAAAAAATAAAAAACATTAACGAAAGTAATGACAATGCACCACAATAAGATCATGAAATAATCAAGAATTAGGAGACACCTTGTGCGTAACAAGCAAGGTACCCATAGAAGATACTAAAAATCCATAACTAAAAAATCCTAACCTAACCTAACCCTAAAACCTAACCTAACCTAACCTAACCTAACCTAACCTAACCTAACCTATCTATATGCCACAAGACAACAAATCAGCATATTTATGTACAACTAGAATTAAAGGCGAAAAAAATAAAGCAAATCCGTAGAAGGACAAGATACTTACTGATAAATAATCTGCATTTTTTCTCACATTCTTCGTTAATTATTTCGACAGGGTTACATTGAAACAACTAACGTTTAGCTCGTCTTTCAATTTTTCACAATTTATCATTATTTGCATGCGAGAAGACAAGAAAACACTGCTGAAACGAGCTGAAAACTGACAGCGCAGGAATGTGAGTCGACGAAATGCAAAATCAGTGTGAAGTTGCTGCATGAAAACATTATGAAATCACCCTGTCATATTATACACTTTATTTAGAAATATCAATACTAGTCGAACCAATATTTCCTAAACACAACACATATCTCCACTAACTAACTACATGCACCTAAAATATTCATATTATTGTCTTATCTACATCCTCGTAATTATCATTGCAATTAAAAATTTAAGACTGCGTGATCCAAAGAAAATACTTCAAAATATTACTCTGTTATAAAATCGTTCTAGATAAATATTACGAAATAGATTACATTGGATAACAAAACGCTGAAAATATTTGTTTATTTATTTTCGCCCAATTAAAGCTCTATACACATTTAACCACAAAAAATAACCAGTAATCAGTACAGTACGCATGTAAACAACAATATGCAGTTTGGACAACATGATAAACTAGTTAACACAACAACAATGAAACAAATTCGAAGCAGAGTTACATAATCTATTCGACTCCAGTTATACTTGCCGAAACAAATTTAACAAACATATGAGTCTATATATTGTTATTGGTGTGTTAAATATATCGACAAAATCTTTATAAGTACATCCCGAATTTTGTTTACGGCAAACTGGAGTGTGCAATTGTGATACCGTGTTATTACAATAATGAGGTAAATAATGCCTCGACGTTGATTTGCGTGGTACATGGAAAGAAATTTAATATATCAGTTCGGGACTGTCAATCATTGAATTTATAATTTCAAATAAACAAGTTAAGTCGGTAATTACTCCACGTTCAGATGACTTCAATAAATGAAGGTGACAACATAGAAAATAATCACGAAAACACAGATTGCACAACGGACGGAAATTCATAAAATAGTAAACAACGACTGACGAATTCGCCCGCGTCTCGACTATTTCTCGCGGATTAACAGAAGTAAGTAAACTAACTAAGCTAACTAACCATCACGCCGTTTCCCCACAGGGGTAGGCAGAGAGGACGGACCCCTATACAACTCTGTCTTGGCACATACTCCTTGCTTCATTCACATTCATACATCGTCTCATCCATACTCTTCTGTTATTTTGACTCTTCACGTGACCCGATTCAAGTATCTGATTTTCTCGACTTCTTCTTCCATTCACTTTTTTATTTTATTTTTTATTTACTTAACTTCATGTTTATTTACAATATTTTATATACATTGTCCTCCACGCTAGGAGTTCACCTGTGATGTGGAGGACATTTTTCGAATTACATGGTAAAACAATAGATAAAACAATTAAAAATAAAAGAAAAAATAGAAGAAAATACAAAAAAGATATATAAAAGAAAATAAAATATAATAAAAACAAAATAGAGCCACTTTAAAACAAAACAAAAAATTATATAAATAAATAAAATTATTAAGTAGCACTATTATTATTACTGTATATAATTATAAATTAGGAGGATTTCGTATCATATATTCTTTTCACACTCCGTTTTTCGTTCATTCGCTCTACATTCCCAAGCCATCTAAGCGTCCCTTTCTTGATCCTATTAATTACGCTTACATCAGCCTTGCATTCTTTTCGGATATCCACAATTTTAATACGGTCATACATGGTTTTACCGCACATATGTCTCAGGGATCTCATTTCCACAGCATTCGGTCTAATTTCATCCTTCTTCTGCCAGTTCCGTGCCTCACTGCCATTCATCAGGGTTGGTATAAGCACTCTATTGTGGGCTGCTAGCTTCGCTAGGTGAAAATCTATGTTTTGCCATAATATTATGTTGTTTGAAGTGTAGAGCTTTGAATTCGATGGAATGTCATATAATAATGATTTGACACTAGCCTAAATGATAACAAAACCAATAACCACGTGTTACATCGTCGGTGGCATAAAAAAGTATAAGTTTCAGAGTATTTAGTTGACCTCGACACAAACAGCAATAAAACCCAGTGCGAAGGGTAGGGGACAAAAACCATTGGAACGGGGTAAAGAACAAATACAAGTCCAAAACAACTGTATAAGTTATTTTTCAATGAAATTAAAGATAATCACTTACCGCAATATGCTTTTCATATTTTTCTACGGAATTCCGTTGGCAAATTTTATAATTAAAGTTTTAGAATAAATATTTGGATGTACACCTAAACAGTTTTGATTATCATCTCGTATCATTTTTCACTTGTCCCATAAGCAAAATTATTCCCAACATTTTTTTTTCAATCTATAATGTCCACGGGCTTCCACTTCCATAGGGATTTCTTAGTTTGTCTATATCCTGATTCATTTTGGGTGTGGTAACGATTACTTTCTTCTACCATCATTTCCCGTAAACAATTCTACAACATCCATTATATTTTCAGAATGGATTGGTGTTACACAAACACCAGCATGACCTAGAAATGGTTCGATGTTTGGTGGATTGTCCATTTCACACCAGTCAACCACTTCTACTTCCGAATCACTTCCTTCCGAATCACTGAACTCTAATGGTATTACTGGCAATTTCCGCGTACAAGAAAATTCTATACTATCACTGGAATCTTCACTGTCACTACCAAATTCAGGCAAATAATCACTCGAATAAATTATCTGCGAATATTTCGTCATCACTTTCGTTATTTCCGGAATCCATTTTAAAACTGTTAAAATCTTTTTAAATATTCGACAAAACCACATTCAATATTCTCGAGCCGTTTCATATACACAACCTGTTGCAAATAAACTTTTTTAAAACTGAAATTCATTTGTTAATATTTATTGCAGTCCGTTTACCTGCGTTAGGTTATCGCTGTCTGTTTACAGGCGGAGAATAAAATGGCGCGCATTCGAAAATCTATATTTTTCTCACTCGCTTACGTTAGAGTCGTGCGCTGGCAAACAGAGACAGAAATATTTAATCAGCTTATTCCAAAACATGGGCCATTAAAATTCGTAAAAGTACTATCTTATAGGGTATATTTCAGAGAATTCGATGATGATTCCTGAACGAAAGCCCATTTCAATTTCGTTAACCACAATTAGAAATAGTAAAAAAAGCTGTATGTTGATTTGTGTTGAAATATTCATATTCGCAAAAGATGTAAAGATTAAAGAATAACAAAGACTTATAACATTTTTTTAAAATATTCTACTTATACTTTGAACCTTTACGAACAGATTGGTATATAATGTTCATACTAAACATTGAGAAAGCAATTCTATGGCGTTGAAGTCGAAGCGGCCGAAAAGGTAGATCTACCCTTCCCGCTGTTAAATATAAGAAATAAGATTTAATTTTTACAATACAAACACAAAACAAAATACCATATAGATACGCAAGAAAAATAAAATTTCAGGCAGTTTTTCAATTTTAAACAACATCTTATTTGCGCCAACAGCGTTCAGTCCTCCGTTAATGGAGTTTCCTGCGTTCCACCTTCTTTTAATATCCTTATCCGCCTTCCTTGTAAACATATTTCCTAAATTCACAAATTCATCCACTTGCTCCAAGTATTCACCATTCACAACTAAATTGCACGCTGTTCACGTACTCTCTCTTTCAAACACTAAGACTTTGGACATACTCACATTTAAGATAAACTCATTGTGCATACATACTTGGTTGATCAGAAGTAAGTAACAGATAATTAATTTTAACAGCGCTCTTTGTAAATATGGATTAAATAATTTTAATATTGATTGTGTTAAAGTAAACCTTTTTTGGATTTGGATATTCTTTACACGAGTTTACTGACTCTATCATATCCACAAGGGATTATCAAATAGGTTTAAGTTATTAGAGGGTTTATGAGACATGATAATATTAATAATATATAAACTACATAAACATTAGATAATAACAAGCACAAATGTATTAAAATAATAATTACAATTTAACTGTCTCTTGGACAGGGTGTCACTTCTTGCGGAGGATTATCTTAGGCTTTTCATATTTAAAGTTTTCATTCTCGCCATATCTAGCGAGAGAGTTTATGGTGGGGTTCTTATGACCGGTCCAGATTGTGTAACCATTAATTCCTTTATCAGAGGAATATTTGTGTGAAGTGAAAACTCAGATCCATTCGGGCGCACTCAACGCCTTTGTTTTGCAGGGCTTGTAGTTTCAATGTGTACTCGTATGTGGGCTGCGTATCCACACATGAGTGCAGCGTATGTAAAGCCCGGCTCTATGGTTGTTTTTATATGGAAGTAGTTTATTGTCTGCTGATAATCGACTATTTCTACCTGGCATCGGGTAGAGTGCAGCTATCGTGTGGTTGGCGGAATTCATTTTTGAGTTTATGTGTTTTCTCCACGTGAGTTTAGAGTCTAAGATTACTTCGAGGTATTTTATGGATTTTTTCCAAGGACCTTGTTTGCCAAACAGTTTGATGTTTGGGGGGCGTTTGTACAGTTTTTTTGACAAGACTTGCGGCATTTTTTGAAGGATTAATTGAGATCCTCCATTTTCGCACCATTATAATAATGATAACGTTTCTAATAATGATATTAAGTCAGTGGTGCTACAGAATTCCCGTTTGGGGTATGTTCTGGGGTTCACAGGAATCTAGAGGGAAATGAGATGAGGAAAATGATGTTTAAATATTACCTGGTTATTAAAATCGTAAAACTACAGCTTAAAAAATAATTTTAACCTAGCGACATCTTTTAAAAGTTGTTTCAAATTAATTTGTTTATGTTTTGAAAAATTTCTTTCGTAAAATGACGGACTACATGCCGTGGACGTGAGCGAGAAGTTTCTTGGTCCAATACTTTTAAGGCACCCGTCGCAATTTATTTTAATTTGTGTATTTTGTTAAATAAAAATTTTATCTTTATGGGAGATTTCTGTGTCTGTTTTAAGTGAGCTTCGATTGATGTAGCGGTGATTTTGTTATGGGCGTTGTATTTTAGTAATTTTGCTATCGGAGCGATGACAGTTCTCTTACGAGAATTTTTGCGAAAAATATTGTCACTGTTATTGACAATTTGTTTGAGATTTAATCAAATCATTTTTAGGTAAGTTTAGTTTTTATCGGTTCGCGCACTATTGATTATGACTGAATATTCACTGACACCTTATATTTTATGGCCGATAATTGTTAGTATTTTTGTTATTTTTGACACGAAGGAGTCGGTCTTTTTAATTTAATTATGAAAAGCTGATGCGTGGTCACAACTTCGTTGAACTCTGCACTTTTCACTGATTTTCGGTTACTTTGGACGAACTAATTTTGAATTCAGCTCCTAACAGCGGAGACACGTCAGTGTTGTTGGCAGATAGGTGTACCCTTACTGTCACTAAGTGCATATTTAAGCAATTAGTTTTTCACATAAACCTTTTGTTACCCAAATAACAATATTATGGAAATTAACTTCAATTTTTAATATAAAATCACTAAACTATTTTAATGACTTTTGGGATAGTGTGCGGAAATTATTTAATTATTATTTAATTCATTCTAGGCGGAATCGCACTTTTTGTAAGGTATGTTGATATGTCATATTACAGTGGTAGGCCGAGACAACGAATATAACCATTCGTTGTAATAGGTTATTTGCAATAAGTCACTTATTTCTTTGAGATCATTTGGAAAGCCGGCAGCATCCTCGAACGAAATGAAAGTTCACTAAAATTATTTCATTAATTTTGAACAACACAACTTCCTTAGATTACCGCATCAGTAAAATTGCCAGATTTCAGTATTTCACCATAAAATATTAGTCTAGACAACGTGCAGCAACTTCACACTGATGCATTTCGTCGACTAATATTTAGGAGCTGTCAGTTGTCGGCTCTCGGTTTTTGTCATGTTTTTAGACTATTTCTCATTGAAAACAAACAGATTCCTGAAATACAAGCTGAAAGTTTGTTTTTTTATATATAACCCTGTTGAAATAACTAACAAAGAATGTGAGAAAAATGCAGATTATTTATCAGTAAGTATCTTGTCCTTCTACGGATTTGCTTTATTTTTTTCGCCTTTCATTCTAGTTGTACATAGATTTGCTGATTTGTTTTTTTTTGTTTTGTGGCATATAGATAAAAAAAAATTGTCAAACATTGGCACTTATCTAAACATATTGACATTATTCGTGATTTACAAACCTATGCCTATTATTTGGGGTAATATCTCATGTAATCAAAAATACTTACAAAACCTCCGCAGTCATTGAGCTCACTTGAGAGTTCTAATCGTGTTTTCAGTTCGTTTTAGGCGGATATAGAAAACCAGCTTATTTAGAATAAGGGAATTACATACACAAATAATACAGTAAGGAAAATATAGAAATAAAACTAGTTCTCTTTTTTGCTTTTTAAAACTTTCCGTAGAAAGTTTATATTTGTACAATTGATTCTACGCTCTAGGAAAAGCTTATAACCTTCTTTGTGGACTCAGAATTTAAATTACTGAATTTAGTGGTATTGTATCAAAAATAGATTAACCTAAGACTCTAAACGAAATTATAAAACATGAACGATACCCCGGGCTCATACGTGGCCCTCTGGATTAACTGCAAGCTCGTCCACCCGGCAGAAAGCATAAATACGAGTGTAGTACGGTATTATTCACGGTTAAGTGTGGATCAAACGTAAAAAAATGAATTATTAACATGTTAGTAAAGTTTATTTGTTTTCATTCCAGACAATTGAAGTTCAAAATGATGAAGCCGAAGTAACTGATTTTACAGTCATTCGAGTGATAATACGTACTCATCGTAAATAGACAATCAACATTGAGGTATATAGCAATCAACAAGATGTTCCAGTTTGCATGTCAAGTGTAAGTTTCTACATATTATTTGTAAATACCTTGTTATTGTGATTTTTCTTGGAAACATTGGTTTGAAAACAGACATTATTAAAAAAATCCCCGTCGTTTCTTGATAAAGAATATAAGGAACTGAATTGTCGGGTATGAATATACTTCCACTGGGAGAGAGTTGATGGAATAGATTTGGATAAATGGACTTTGATAAAGAAATGTATGTATTAAGATGAGTGGGTTGGGATGAATGCATTGGGATGGATGGACTTGGATAAAAATGGATTAATGATTTGGAATATGAATGTATTAGTTTAGATGGATTTCGATTTAGATATGATTTTGCTCGTAAGAGGAAATGTTTTTTGACGAATGTCATATTTTCAAAACGTTTATGTTGAATCCCGTGCAGACCATCAAATTCAGTACGAATCTGGATTTTCAAAGCGATCGCTGCCATGGCCCCTGAGAGAGGTGCTTTGTTATTTTGACATCTCGCTTTGGCCCGCAAAGTGATAGATTATTTCACGGAGTTCTCACGTAGTATTTTTTGTATGGATCCCGTTACCATTGAATGTAGCTCATTAACAAATGTTCAGTCTGATTCGTTCGATGCGCCAGAGAAAAGTGCTTTGTCATTCCAACCCCTTGCATTTGCTCGTAAAATGAAAGATTTTTGTCGAATGCCATATGTATTTCAGACCGATCGGTGGCATGGCGCCAGTGAAAAATATTTTATAATTCTTACCACTCACTTTAGCCTGCAGAGTGATAGATTATTTTACGGAATTCTCATGCAGTCTTTTTTTTAGATCCGTGCGATGCGCCAGAAAAAAGTTATTCGTAGTAATATTTTTAAAGAATTCTGTTAGGATAATTCTATTAAGGAAATTTCAGACCGATCGCTGCGATGGCGCCAGAAAAATGCTTGGAAGTTTCATCCCCTCGAATTGGCCCGCTTGTGATAGATTTTTTCACGGAGTTCAGATAAAACTCTAAACGGACGAAGCTATTAAATGTAGCTGTATTACAAATATTCAAACCAATTGGAGCGATGGCGCAATAGGAAAATGATTGGAAAGCATTTTCCTATGGCGCCATCGCTCCATTGATAAAATTGATAAATTAATGCATTGATAGGATGGATGAATAAGATGAAAAGATAAATGAGATGGATAAATAACGGAGAAAAACGGATGGACGGATGGACCGATGGACAGATGGACGGATGGACGGATGGACGGATGGACGGATGGACTGATGGACGGATGGATGGACGGACGGATGGACGGATGGACGGATGGATGGATGGATTGATGGATGGATGGATGAGATAAACGATAATATGGGACGAGATGAGATGGATTGATAATTGAAATGGGTGCATTGATGAGATGGATGAATAAGATATATTGATGGATGGATGATATGTATAGATTGCTGAGATAAAAAGATGGATATAAAGATGGATGAGATGGATTGATGGATGAGATTGGAGGATTAATGAGAAGGATAAATGGATGAAAGGATGAATAAAATGGATGATTAATAAATAGATGGATGGCGGATAAAATGGACGGAGATGAATAGATAGATGGATGAAAGATAGATGGATGAGATGGATGGATGAGATGGAAGAATGGATAGATGGATGAGATGGATAGATAAGATGGATGGATGGATGGATAAGATGGATAGATGAGATGATTTGTCTATTTGCCCCCTGAATAGCCAACAAGTGGGGGCAAAACGACCACTGAGTCCGGGCTGAAACGGCCAGTAGTTTATTCAACGTTCGACCGCGAAACAGAGTGAATATTAGAGTTCTTACAGTAGACGCCGAATAGAGCAGTTAACGTTTTTCAATACCGTGTTTACCGCCTATGGTGAAATAGCAAATTGAATTAAATATTGCGATGGATAATCCGAGTCCGCTACAATACCCGGCAGCCGCCGTCGAGGAGCAAATCAGCGAAATTTCTCGGCTGTCAGACTGGACGGAAGGATTCCAAGCGCGCAGGATCCACGCATTTTCCAGTATCGGTGATAATTGAACAATTTAGTATAATAGTTTGTCTTTGCGAGTACCCAATTCTAACGTTATCCGCCATGTTAATCAAGCTTTTCCTGGGCGTAGAATCAATATTCTCAAATTTAATACAAGAGAGCATTTGCGAGTGTATTATTGTTAAAATTCCTTAAACCCTGCAAGTATGGGTCCCTTTTGTAACCCCATTTTTAACAAAGAAGAAGAAAATCCTCTCTAAATCAAAATAAACGAATTTAAAACGCGGGAAAAAATCCATTCGTAAGGTAAGTGAATTCTTGGGACTCACGAGCCCGTCATTTTATATTTTGTGCCTGTTTAAAAGAAGGCGGACTTGTACCGTATCTTTACACTGGCGCTTTCCAACGTAAGGGCTTGGTTTTGAGTCTTCTTTTTCTTTAATTGTAAACATATGCCTGTAAACTGTTTATTGAATATAAGCTGTAACTTTGTATTTCTTTCCAAAAATAACTGTTTTATTTGTGAGAAAAATAACGCGGTTGATTCTTATCGTCGATTGCGCAATATTAAAAAATATTTAGACACGTGGTAGATTCGTATTGTTTGTTGCGCAATAGTAAATTAATCATCAATCTTAGGGATGGACTCCCCTCTAGATGGCGTTTTGTAAAAATAAGGCCCAATATTATCCTCTATTAATATTTTTTACTTGTATTATTTCTGTTCATTCTTATTTGTTAATATTATTATTACTATGTATTGATAATGCTGCATCTTCAAACGCTGTTTGAAAGAAGATTCCTACTTTATCTGTACTAAACGCAATGGCGTCCATACGTTAGGTCTGACAGTTTACTGGTTCTTCCCAATAAATATGTTAAAAACAATCTAGCAGGTGGAAAACAAACGTTTTAAAGGACAGTGTGCTATTATTTGTATCACTACATTGTTTGCGGGTTGTGTTTGTTGTTGTTTTAAATCAGTTTATTACCTTACTACACACCCTTTAGTATAATAACGACATCTTTTTAATATGTTTTTAAACAGTTATGACATTCGAGGTTAGGTTAGGCAGAAATAAACTTCGATTAATAATTTTATTTTTTATGTACCAGTTCATCATTAAAAATAATATTGCTTACTTCGATACTTGCCATCAGGTGAAGTTCATGACTTTCCAATCTTTTAGTGAAATGTATGTCGAATTTAAATACTTTGAATAATGAAACCGGGATTAAAAGGCAGGTAAACTTTTCCAACAGTACTTTTTAAGTCCAGTCGCCTAGATTACACATAACCAACGACACCTCAGAGTGGAATGCTACCAAGGTTTGCAAGACTACGTAAGAAATTTAGCCACGGACAGAGGAGTACGAGCAGGTAATGTAGTCATTCTACCATCTTCACTTTCTCATGGACCACGCCACATAAATAAACTTTATCATGATTCAACGACAATAGTACGTAAGTTTGGTCGTCCTAATTTATTAATTACTTTTTACATGCAATCCCAAATGGTCAGAGATACAAAATGAATTGGAAACTTATCAAACGGCTACGGACAGGCCTGATGTAGTGGCGAGGGTCTTCCAGCTAAACGTCAAGGAATTCATTCATGATATGACGGAGAAACATGTTTTTGAAAGGTAATTTGTTGGTTGTATACAATTGAACAGCAAAAGCGAGGACTCCCTCATTTACACGGTGTGTTTACACTTTGCAACCAGGATAAGTTGTATAGTACTCTTGATATTGATAATGCCGTGTCTGCAGAGCTACCCGATCCGAGGAATTCTGTTTTGTATCACATTATTATTTTAACTTAATCCAAAGTACGTATGACAGGGTAAATGTTCCAAAAAAATCTCTAAATTATTTAAATATTTTTAGATGATAATAAGCAACTTCATTTTCCTGTTTAGTTATTAAATTCCATGGGAGAGAGAGAAAGCATTTTCTCTTTCATTAATTACTAAGAAAATACAATTTATTCTTTGCGTTGTCATGGATGAACGAGATTTAAGTTGGAGTGAAGGGTGTTCCTCTCATTGTCTGCGGTGTTCAAAATAATGCATTTAGAATATTAATTACAAGAATATTTTTTTTTATATGCTTAAATATTTGAAGTAAGTATGCTATTTCATGCATTGGCAGTAGTTACTGTTGTAGTTGTTATTGTCTTACAATAGGGCTAAACCTTATAAATGGTCGCCAACACTTGAATTGGGCGCAGCCCAACCAAAAGCTGCCTGCAGGTTTGCGGCAAAAACCGCGGGAGCGGGGTTTTATCTGCTAGTTATTATTATTATAGTATAAAAATAAAGAGACACGTGGTAGATTCTTATTGTAAGTTGCGCCATAAATTCAAAAGGAGAGATACGTTACTAAACAAAGTCAACGAGACATACCTTCGAAACACGTTTCACATAGGTATCTCTTCCGCACACACATATTCTTTGAATGGCTATCCTTTTCATATGCGGGTGAAAGTTTAGTGGTGCTACATTTTTCGTAAGATTTGTATAAATATGACGTGTCTTGTATTTTATGTCTATGCGTAAGTT
>JAGWCC010001616.1:0-19342 GCA_022651775.1 Drusus annulatus
ATCACTGTTACAATATTGATTTAAAAATCAAACTAAATACTCTCTTCCCATTCATTATACTCACCTACAAATTCATACTAATCACTAAACTCTCTTACCAATCCAGCCATCGCTTTTACCAGATTCATCTTTACATAACATAGCCTTTGCAGTTTCTAAACTCACCTTCTTATCCACTGAAAGCAAAGCTCACCTAAATATTCCTTTATATAGAGCGTATATTACATATTTAAAAACTATTGATGTATTAATAAATTCAGATGAAGAGAATATCTAGAAGCAGACAAAAATACATTTCAACAAACCGAAAAACTGGCTATTTCCCGCTGAGCTAACTCCTGTAGGTACCTACAATATAAGGAATATGTCGACGCCTTAAGCAAAACCTCATCACACGAAATCATACTCAAATTTAAAAATCGTTGTATTTGGGGTTGAAAATAAATAAGTTCCAACCGCCCAGATCCCGTAGGACTATTGCAACCCTATTATCAGATTTTAATCACTTATCTTGTAATGTATAAAGAAAATTTCCGTTTTACCAGGGGGATACATACAGAGTGTTTCATCCTAAGCAATATGCAATTTTAATATTCAGATCCACTTAATTTGGGTAATATTTAGCCACTATCTACCAAGACCTAATTTTTGATTTTAGATAGAATATTTGAGACACCTCCTATATAAACATATGTTGATATTACATGGGAAACTTTATACTACTAATACAAAAATAAAATCAATCTCTTTATAAGGCAGGCTTGCCTATCATAAACTTCTTTGAATTAAAAAGAGAAATTATCCATTAGTTCAATTGGTGTATTTAAATATGAGAAATATCAATTTTAGAGCATTGAGTACGAATCAGAAACTCCAAAAAATGTTGTGATAAACCAAATGTATTAAGTCCAGAAATAATAATGAAATGAAGAGAACTACAAATAATATTATTTAATGAATAAAACCAAAAAGGATATATCTGGAAATATTCACAAAAAAATATTGAAACAAACGATTCAACATTAGAGGTATCACAGACTCAACCATGATTTAACGATGATAGCTCCATGCCAACAAATTAGGTACGATGTTAAAATAAAATATATTAACAATTAAATGAAATAGGAAGTTATCTGTTAAAGATGACACAAAGTGAGAAATAAAACTAAATCACAGACGAGTTAAAGAACTTCAAGCATGAATTCATTTAAAAAAAATATATAGCGGCTGTAAAGCTGTTCAGTATACATGTCCCAAAAAAAAGAGAAGGAACACGAATTCAATCAAATTTATGAAAAAATACGATAACTGCGGATTATATATTTTCCCTCTTTTCCAAAAAATGGATTGAATTTTATTTAGTTATTTTTTATGGGTAATAAGCAAAAAAATTATCTCTTGTGGTCTTATGCGGTGTTGCGTTTTTTCTTCCTTGAGCCAACGTTTCAGACAGTTTTAAGCGTAATAAGCTTCACAAAAAGACTATTAACAATCCTTATAATATTCAACTCTTTAACTTTTATAAGAGATATAGAAACATATGTACCCAAATAATCAGAAAGGCTAAAGAGACTTACTACAAACAGAAAATAGAAAATTGTAATAATGATACAAAAATCAAAAATGTAAACCACCTACTTAGACGTTATGGCTTCTCTTATTTATTTGGTCTCACTTTTCTTTTCCCTCTTATTTTATTATTAACTTTTTTTACAACATCTATAAAATTCAGCACCCATAGGAGTGACTTTGTTTTATTTTGTTTTTATTTTTGTATTGTATGTACAAGATTTCTTTTCCTCTTTTTACTTTTGGTACTTTTAGTTTATGTTTCTTTTTTTTATTTTTACTGTTATTTTATTTTACTGTTACTTTTTTATTAATGTATAACATTTAATATTCTTTCATGTATGTACTCTTCGTCTGTCTCAACACAGGTCCATCCTAGCGAGACAGACTTGGACTGAAACCCTTATTTTTTATATTTCTTAATAAAGAATAAAAAAAATTAAAAAAAAAAAAAAAAAAAAAAAAGTCTTCCTCAATGTACAATGTAAACATTTAATTTTGAGGCGGAGTTCAAAAATTTACAAACATTTTTCTCACACATTTCTCTGCGCATCGTCACGGAGTCATCAAGAGTCTTCAAGAAATATTTTGAACAAGGGATATTGTGCAATCTAAAGTGAACTTTCCGGCAAGTAGAAGGAGTCGCAATGGGCGGTTATTTATTGCTAGCGTCAACAAACTATTTTTTGAGTAGTTTGAAGATGTGGCTCTTGAAACAACTTCCGCTGTTCTCAATGTTTAAATTGGCTCCATATACAAATTAAGTTCACCATGGAGACTGAAAACAAAGACAAAATCTTCCCTTTTATAGACGTAGAGGTGATGCGAAAATAAGATGGTAGTCCAAGGCACCCCGTGTATGGGCAAAAAAGTGCTGGGAAAGCTAGAATGCATTGAGCTCATTTCATTACGGAAACAATAGAAATACACGAACACCCTATTAACTTTATAGAGACGACCGACGAACCCGAACGGACTCAATACTTCTTGGTATCCAGTATTGGATGTCTATACAAAACTAAAATAACATTGAAAGGATTAACGAAGGCAACACGGTTTTACATCTGCAATCTACACATCTTCTTCGATGATGGACACTGCAAGGCTGTCTGAAACGTTGGCTTAAGGAGGAGAAAGGGTAACACGGAATAATACCCCAGCAATCAAACACGATAATATATAGCAGAAGGGCGGGTTCAGAGACATACTAAGAAGACGTATCGCCAACTACAGAATAAGAATAGGCACGAGCGTAAACACTCTTGTGATGGCAGCACTGGACTTCTTGCAGGGCCCCGTTTATAAACAATGGAGACAATTCATGATGTCTTGAAATTTTATTTATTTATTATTATTATTTATTACTATATTTTTATTAATTATCTTTGTATTTTTTCTATGTGATATATGGAACTCATGGGATTGCACACCCCTTACTGAGATCTGGAACAAGTATATTTAAAATAAAAAAATAGGAAGGTTATAAGTTAGCAATATTAAATTAAATAAATTTTATTTTATGATTCTATAATCCATTTATTTATTATTTTAAAAACATTTTAACATTTCAAGGCATTTAAAAATAAAGTGGGTAAGGGCGTATTACAATGAACACAATAGTCTTACATAAAACCAATCAATCAACTCTAAGAAATATGAATTATAATGAATGTAAAGTAAAAAAGTAAAAATATTATAATATTAAGGTATTATATTTCATAAAAATTGCATTATACTTCACACAAATAGCAGCAATGCTTGTCATTTGAACGAAGCTTCATTTATGCAAAATATATCGACATCCAAAGAGATTCGGTTCCCTAACAAGGTATGTACCTATCTACGAGGGTCATCCAGAAATTAAGGTTACAACATTTATGTAGGATCGAAAAATGCTTCAATTTAATTTAAATTTACAGGGTACCTTGCAAATTTAAACTATTTTTCAACGTAATTGCCGTCAAGATCGAGATATTTCTGTAGTCGGGGCACCAGCTTTTGCATGCTAGTGTCATAGACCTGCGCCGCTAGCTCGAACAGCCACTTCCTCGACCTCCTGATCGTTGGAAAAACGTTTCCTACCCGAAAACTCCTTTAGTTTGGTAAAAAAGTGATAGTCCGAAGGCGTCAAATCGGGTGAATAGGGAGGGTGACAATATTCCATCCAAACGATATCAGCAGCAGTTGTCATGCAGGAGGCTGAATCTCCGGTTCAGCATTCCCCTTCTGCGGTTTTAAATGACTCTACAGAGTTTTTTTAGGGTGTTGCAGTAAGCCTCTGCATTAATCCAAAAATACCGCGCGGGTTTCGCATGGACGGGAAGTGGCGAAAACGCGCGACGCTCTCTCCATCGGAAAAAAAAATTACTGCGATTAAACAAAATGACCGATAAACACGCGAGACCAACAAAAACTGACCGTTAGGATCCACCCTAAACGTCAGGTGCACCAATTTTGAGACAAAAAAATTGCCCCGCTCTCAGAAGCACTTGTAAGCTTATTTTATGGATGACCCTCGTAGATCTAAATAAGAACAAATTAAGGATCTAGGTTAAGAAATAGGTTTATAACGAATTTCATGAGATAGTATAGATACATATATAATAAATACTCTCAATTGAAGTTTTACTTTTATTGTATATTAACGTGTAATTAAGAATTGAAAAGTTACTTTTTTCAAATACACACTCGTATATTCATTACATATAACAAGTCTTATTCTATTACTTCTATAACCCTCGTTCGATGATACATTTCTTTCAATATTCGTAATAATTATCTATATAGGTATACGCATGCAGGCAGGTAGTTTTCAATAGTACCGATGTTTTTCCTTGTGCCGCTGGCTTCACTGCGATCTGTGCCAAGGGGTGGACTCGGAGCATGATTGATATATCGGCTTCGATTACGTTTCTCATTCGTTCGGGTGAAATTAAATTAATTTTTCATTCTCACATGATCAATTACAGGGCAGAATTATTGTGGAAACGGGCCGTAACGATTTGTAAACACCCTCTACTCACACTTGCCTTTATAACGTATAGAATGGTGTAAGAATTATACAATGTGCTGGATTGAGGATAACATAGTAAATTGGACGTTATCCCTTGGCTTATTTTCATTTTGAAGCCTGAGGAACTAGATGACTAAGAACACAAAGGTATTTAAATTGAATCCGCTTACCTTTGCTGGAATACTTTGCATGTTGTCGAGTAGCAAAATGGCCAGAAACGGAGAAAAACATTTAGTGTTGTATGTTAAAATAGTATCACACTTAATGGTGTACCTCATTTTAGATTCCTTTGACCATGGCATCTTTCGTAACGATCCAATGAGAGTTCACGGTTCTGTCCAGTAAAGAAAAATATCGTAGTTACAAAATGGATTGAGTTAAATAAAAACAGTATTTATGATGTAACTTAATACATTCATTTTACGGCAAGGAAAAAAGAGCCAAGAAAACTAGTTTCCATAACACAATAAATAGTTATGTACTGCGTACAGTACGTCCAGGTAGACTCAACTCAACTTGCCTCTAGTTTCTTGAGAGTCCCGGTACCCGAGTTGGGTTATTATATAATTTAAAATAACAGTCATAAGGCTCTATAAAGAAAATACCCAATTAATAAGACGCTTTCATAAATGTTCTAAAAAAGTATTGTATTATCGATTAAGAATATTCATCATGACGTGGCTGCATCGTTTGCACCACGGCAGTCAATTGATTTCCAAAGCTAGCGCTGCCGTGAAATCTACAAATGACCCATATTGACGATGGAAATACCCGGTCGTTGCATTGCGAATAACAGATTATAATGCAATCTATCACCATCAACACACCTCGGACTCACTATAACACAATATAGAACGAAACCCGAACAACGTCACCCCTATTGACTGGTGGCAATTTCTTGATTAACGATTAGGTAATTTTAACTTCTTTCGTGCAAAATTTTATAGGATTTTTTCGCGACATTAACTGACGAATAAGTTAAATTTAACTAAAATCATTGAAAAATTCCTAGTTTTGTGACAAAATTCGTACTTTTTAACTCTCCCCTGTACTATCGGTGATTATTATTTAACAGTTACGTACGTTTTTTCTATCACAAGTCTTTCTCTACTGCGCCTTTCATAAATCTTACCTAATTTGACTAGTTAAGTTGTCTTGAATTTGTCACCCCTTATGATCTGACTAAGTTAAAATTATATTTGATAAGAACAAGCATTGGACAGCTCTGATTTTACTAAATACCACAAAACAAAATTTACCAGTTCGCCGAACCTCATTCAAAGCAGAAAAGCCTGTACTATCGCGGAAGCTTACCGTATGAATGGACCGGTTCGGCATTAACTGCCTAACCCTACGGATAGAGCATAATAGGGCAGTTAAAGCAGATTCTTCACGAAGCAGCACGCACAGACTTGGTACCTTAGCGCGCCCACAGAGAGATATTGTGATACCAGCACGTCATGTTTTGATTTCCCCCGGGAAACGCCAAAATTTACCTTTTCGCTTTAATATTTCCCAAGGCAACTTTATAATCGGGACTATCATTGATGAACATGCTCACGTGTTGATGTATTATTCAGATTATCACGCGGTCGAGCACGTACTAACCGAGCGAGTTTGGGCGACATCTAGCGGTGGAAGGAATGCGGTCTGCAGTCGAATTATTGCAAGGAAAGGGTTGACTGAGAAAGAGAACGGAAAGGTTAGGAAAGAAAAACTGTAAGTACGAGACAGTAATGTCATTTATTTTTAAAGGTTTAAAAGTTAATACACTTTGTGTATGGTGGTAGGTAATTGTGTTTCGCCTGTGTAGAAAGATTCCATTTTACCTAAGAAATTGTATTACTAAGTAAAATTTAAGACATCATTAATAAATAGCGGAAGCAAAAGGCATTTTTTATGATACGAGTTTTCGTAATAATAATAGTATTGTTTCTCCTCTCGTGGTACGAGAACGTATGGAAGCAGAAAAACACTTTAACTTCTTCTTCTTCTTTTTTATTTAAACATTTTAATAGAAAGATTTTTTAAAGTATTACAGTTGAACCTTCAACTGACGACATTCAAGAACCGCACGGCAAGGCGCTCTGAACGGGACTGCTAACTGACAATATTAATGAACCGCACGCCATGGCGATCTGAACAGGACTACTCAGTTACTCACTGACAATATTAATGAACCGCACGCCATGGCAATCTGAACAGGACTACTAAGATGAAGTAATGGTCAACTCAAAAATCATACTCTAACATGCGGTATGGAACAAAGCATATTTAAAAGGGTCTTAAAAATCGATCTAAAGATATTGTAAACAATACAATTCAAGGGACAGACACACATTAAAGAAGGCAATTAAGAAATACCCAAGGACCTTGGTCTGACGGGTAGATCACAGGGGATAAGCCCCCACGTGGGCGCAACTGCATGGCCCATTGCAGTTCTCATAACGAATTTACTATATTATTTCCTAGACATAATGAACATTACTCAGATTTTCTTAATCCTAAAACAGAAATCACACTAAAATACAAATGTAAACATAAACATATAAAATTACGATTTGCAGTAAGCGATAAGACATTCCTTCATAAAATACCAGGCTAGTACTAGAGGTACCTTATTTAATTTCTCCTAGTAACGTCGCATTTGGGAACGAACAAGTATCTTACCAAACAAGTATTTAAAGTCTCGTATAGTGATGTTATAAATAACATATTTAATGACAAGATAAGAAAATAAAAGATTCTAGGATAATCCTGGGTGGTCTTGCATGAACATACATTGAAATAAGTTCTTAGCATTGATTGACGTCTGACTGAAGTTTCCTATATTTACATCGAAAGTTATTGCAATTAAAATAACGTGATAAGACTTTTGATCTTTTTGATGTGATTGTTTCCAAAACGAAGTACATAACCAAAATCTCTTAATTTTTCTTCTGCAATTTTTTTAAATTTAACAAAGAAATAGAAACCCAAGAAAGGGTTTAGTAAATATCACAAATGTCAACCGTGCGCCGCGGAGGCCTATTTGAAACAAACAACTAAGTATAAATTTGCATTCGGTAACCAATCCATTGATTACTTTGCTTGTTTTTTCAACTTAACTCAACGTACTGCAGGATGGAGGCCTCCAAATGCGTCTTCCACCTTTTTTAACCCTGAGTGTATGGTTTAAAAAATTGCTTTGGTTTAAATATAAAATAACATAGAAGAGTGTTTACTGTACTGATTTCTGTTAAGTACTTCTCAGAAATTTATACAGCAATTTGCGAACCAATCCATGTCAGGTAAATAACATTTTTAAGCTCTTCAATTTATAAACGAGATAAAACAAAGTGCTGGCTGAAAGGAATGTGACAAATGATACAAAAACTAATTATTGTTTGGCATGCAATAAATTATACCAAAATTTGGTTAAATTACACGTCTGGCTTAAAAGTGCATCTGTTTTGATGAAATGATCCGTAAGGATACTTAAAATCAAAATTGATTGTTGAGAAAATAATAACTTTGTATTTTCGTAGAAAGCAATCACTTTGTGGTTTGACATATTTAATGTACATGTAATAATAACTTTGTATAAGACCACAGATTTTATTTTAATTTAGTTTAATTTTGTACCCTGATGATACTTAGGCTAAGCGAAACCGGTCGAAACAAAATCTCTGTTCTTATACAAAGTTATTATTATATTTTTATTAGTAACTTTGTAATTGTTTAAAACGAAACACTGTCATTTTGTTTACCCAAATCACTTTGTCAGGACTAATATGAACCATTGTTTGTTCTCTATGACCCTGACGAAGACACGTGGTGGAGTAACCGTTTAGATTGTTGTTATTAAAACAGTGGACACAAAGTTACACTGTTTTATTTTGATGAGTCGAATGAAATATTATTTCTTGTTACTTCGGCAGTTGCATCATTCACGATCGTTAAGACGTTTCCGCCGCTCCGAAGGGTGATATTTGAAATATTGATAAACGGTATTGGATCGAAATGTGTCACGATCAAAATAATTACACCCCTTTCTCCGCTAGTACTCGCCCCATATAATTTACACTAGAATAAACATGATAATGATAGGTCCGTTACAGCGTTACCGCGTTACCGACAATTACGTTCTTCACAAGTGGTACAATATTTTATACAACCCCATTATGCTTTGCGACCCTTGGTTTTTAATAGCTCTGCAAGGAAAAATGAACCAACCCCTTTTGTTGGTCTCCGGCTAAAACTGGTCCTTCGAGCCGAAAACAAGAGCTGATTACTGTATGTTATCCATAAACTGCGAATATAATAAATTGCTATTCTTCGCCACGCATGATAGCACTTGAACAAGTTTTAATAAAATATTAAATCAGAGATGTAAAAATAAAATTATACTGTAATTATATTCTTAGTGCGAATTAAACAAATAAAGAATGTAACCCAGTAAAAATGTTATAAATAAACATCGAAATATGTTAACAGTTTTTTTATATAAACAGTACACAACATATGTTTAAATATATTTAATTAAACCAATATTAAATCATAAAATATTCATATTTGTATTGATAACGATAATATTTAAAACCTTCGCACGGACTTTAAAACCAATGGAAAAAAAAACATTTTGCCATAATATTATATGAGACGTAGATTTATGTTATTGAGTTAAGAAGATTGGTTATGTCTGCAGACTGAGCAAACTGTTTAAGTTCATTATTTTTTAAGTCGTTGCTCATATCCCTCCCCAGAAGAGGCGAGACGAGAGCGGAGGGCGCAGGGAGGCCTACGAGTCCAGCATTGTGAAGATTCCACTCAGACACTGATGGCTCTGGAAGCAAGCAAACAGGATAAATTACGATTCATCACTAAGTGATTCAATCCACTCGGTTTGACCCGAACGTTTTTTTATCATTTAGCATCAGAGGGCTATTTTTACGGCGGCGAGCATCGCATATAGAATTATCTTATCCCTCTAGCATAGTTGAAACGGCTAAGCAAGCCGCCCCCCCCCAAGTCTTGGAAGGCGGAGGCCGTGAGTAATGCCCGAGCAAGGTAATACATCACCACAGCGAGCCTTAGCGGTCAGTCCCGCGGGAGTGGGCACCCACCCCGCACTGCCCCCGCCCCCGCCCAGCGTAAGGTAAGGGTGAGTGCTTTCAAACATTAAGTCCATGACGTACCGAAACGTATCTTATCGATATTAGAAGAAACAGAGACCGCATGCGGATGGTCGCGATGTGTGCCAATGTGGGGATTAATACTAAATGCGATTGGGATAAAAACACAAGGTCGCGATACGCCGAGGTTGCCAAACACTTACCTTTACTCCGAAGAATATTGATGATTAAAACCGACACTGGCGACCTTTGTAAAAACCATTTACTCTACTTTGTTCATGATATAGACTCTATCCTGTAGTGGTCGTTGGTGATTTGTACCAACTTAACGTAAGTAAACCTCAGATAGCTGTAAAACTGAAACATCTGAAAAGTGAATCAATAATATAAAGCAGAATAATTATTTGTATGTATTACTAAAAAATCGTGAAATCTAGCTCCCAATATGTGAATAATTTTTTTTTCAATTTTCCAGGCTAAGTTAACGATTTATAGCTGGTAATGTCACTTCAAACGAGAGTTTTGGAGCTTAAAAGTTAAATAACTGACAAAATAGAAAACAGAACGCCATATCGTCTGATCAACATTTTGTAATATAATTTCTTGTAAAGTTGATAAAACAATGTTTAAAGTTGAGATATTAATGCTAGTAACTACTTGTGGTTTCATAGTAAAAGGTTACATTTAAGTATCTTAAAAAATATTATAAAATATAGCGTCAATGTACTACCAACCACACTTATGCGTAGGTTTATTGTTTTGAAAACGGTAAAGGGTAGATATAAACAGGTACATACATTGTGCAACCATATTTTGAGTTGCGAATAGACCTCGTAAATTCTCCTACCCGCTTAGTGTATTGTGTATAGCCTGTTTAACTATCCAGCCCCCTCGCGGTTCCTCCCTCTGCCGCCCGCCCCCATCCCCCGTGAGCCAGGGTACCTACGGGTCTGCTGGAAGCACCTCTTAAATTATAATGTATGGCGACCGCGTAATGGCCAAATTTATAGCTTTCATGGTAATACGGTTGGTTTACATTAGCCAGATATGTATCATACAAGAAAGCTTTCCTAGACGCAGTAGTTTCCTAGGCGCACAGTGAAATTTATCAATTAACATTACCTTTGTGTCTTTTGGGTTCGAGAAGTTGGGCATTCAGGACCTATATTAATTAACATTACGTCAGCCATTGCTTGTGTATCTTTTTAGTTTTAGACCTTGTGAAATCAATGGAATTTATCATTTGTAATGTGGTAGATACTCTAAGTTTTGCCCTGGTGAAAGGCCGCCGTTCAGAATCGAAACGTTGCTTGACATGGTTTTAGCCGTGTTTGGTGACCAAACCTGAATAACCATGTACTTCTTTACCATCCTCTTTCTCGTCTCCTTCCCTTCCCCATTACCTTCAGTCTCACAAGTTACCTAAATGATGGGGATACCATAGTCGCACTGGCTCCAGGTGGTTGAGAACAGTAGGAGTCTTACGCAGTATTCATAAAAAAGCGTTCTTTGGTTTTGAAACTTCGTGAATTCAGTCAACTTTTTCAAATAAAGTACACTGCGCGACTTTTAGGTTCGAGATCTCGCAGATTTCGTAAATTGTATCAATTCACATTTAGGGTTAGTAAAAGGCAATTTCCCAGATGCTTAAATTGAACCAATTGTAAACCTTGCTTCTTTACAAAGATAAAAAAAGGAAAAACTTTGATCTGAATCGTGATTCAAAATTATTAATTTTATTTTTGACTCACCATTTTCATTCCAACTCACCCAGTTCAACATCTCTTAACGTAGTTTCGTTAATAATGAATTGCTTTTCCTCAATTGACACTCTATTTATTATTATGGTGACAATTCTCCATTTTACAGAGTGTAGAGAGACTTGTCAACTCAAGTCAAGACTTTGATTTTTTTTTTAAGTCAAATGATTTGTAAATTTTTTTAAAAACTTAAATCATGAACTCTATTCAAACCTTGTTTAGACTTTCCTTTGAAAATATCACTCAAACCTAATTTAAAAAAAAAAAAATTATTCATGCGAATGAACTATCCATTTTTGTATATAATGTTATTGATAGACAATAGTCCGTAAAAAAAAAATACCTGAGCATCTTTTGGGATTCTGTGAATTCCGTAATATTTTTCAAATGACCTGTGCGTTTTTTGGGTTGGAGACCTTTTAAAGTTAGTGATTTAAAAAAAAAAATCTTACCATATTTTGGGTTCAAGATCTCGTGGATTTAGAAAACTGAATTCTTTTATTTAAACTTCCTGGGAGGAATTCGGTTATGCTATCGAGTCAGGTGTCTTGCTCTTGGCTAAATCAGAAAAGATTTGGCCTTAAGGATTTTCTTCATGCAATGTGTGGCCTTCTGTTTGGTGCAGAATAAGTCTGTATCGAAGATGACAATAAATTGCCAAACAATAAAATTACTAATATGACTTTGCCATTCTAGTATAAATATATATTTTTTTGATTTCTGTATTCAAATTTTAAATTTGCATTAGCCAAATACCTGAAAGTGAATACTTAGTCGACTAAATAAAATTTTAAGATATTCATCGTAGGATATTTAGCGAAATATTATAAATTAGAACATAGGACACAATAAAAAAAAGTATACATCTGTTGACTATTTATAGTTTAACTTTTCCACTAAATCGTGTATGGAGGGCAATTAAGTTAATATATTTGTATCAATACGTCTCATCTACAAATTGCGTCAGAAAACATATCTCAGAAACTAAAATTTAATAGTAGGTCTCCAACGAATAAACCATTATTAGTTGTAGGACAGATCAACGTATGATATATACCTACAATATTTTTTTTTTTTTTAAATCTGAGTCTCGAGTGGGTTTACGGTATTAGGACTATTTGGGAAGTCGGAGCCGGGTAGTCAGTCGAGAAACTATCCAATCAAAAGGCAAACTAAAACACCGGCGTGTCTCTAGCGTGAACGGAACTGGAAACTGTGCATGTACCCATGTATGGTTCTACCGTAGAAATTTTAGTCAACGCTTTGTTCGATTCTGCATCTAATTTTGTCATCAATTGAATGTTCATACATAGGTATAATATAAGATTTTAAAACCCTGTAGCACATAATCTACTTTCGATACTTACGTGACAAGTACGAGCGCAGGTTCACGGAAAATGTTCTTGGTGATAGTCAACCTCCGATAGGAGAGTGCATCGTAAGAATAACTCACAAATATTTTATACATAATACCTACGAAAGCTTATAAAAATGTAGGCCTTAATTGAAAAATAATTTAAAAACTGATTAATCATTACGCCGTTACGCCATAGAGGTAGGCAGAGAGGAAGGACCGCCATACAACTCTGTCTTGGCACACACTCCTTGCTTCGTTCACATTTTTACATTGTCTCATACATATTCTTTTGTTATTCTGACTTTTTACATGGCCCCATTCAAGTATTTGATTCACTCGATCGTACCATGTCTTTCTCGAGCGTCTCCGATTTCTTCTTCCATTCACTTTTGCATTATATATTTTTTTCACACTCCTTTCTTAGTTTATTCGCTCTACATGCCCAAACCATATAAGCGTCCCTTTCTCGATCCTATTCATTACGCTTACATCAGCCTTGCATTCTTTCCGGATATCCACATTTTTAACACGGTCATACATGGTTTTACTGCACATACACCTCAGGGATCTCATTTCCACAGAATTCAGTCTACTAATAATTCAAACTTTACAATAAAACGTCATTATGTGAAGATATTAAATACAGTTTTTAATTACGGTTAAATTGTATCTTTTGTGAAACCCACATATTATTATTAAAATGTTAACACCTTTTCTAAGATATAAACAGATTAAAAATGATTTTGAATAATACTATTTATCTTTTTTTTTTTTCAAAGTCGGACATTTCTCACCACTTTTTCAGAGATTCTTGAATACTTTGAAATACCAAAAATCTTTCTATATTTAAAGCAACAAACATAATGCAATAAAATTCACATTACGTGGCTCCACCCGCGCATCAAACAAGGAGGGCTGTACGAATGACTATCGAGAGACGTCAAGTAGATTTTGATTAGCCTTTTCACTGCAATAAAATCATTCGCCATCAGAACATATCGCATTAATATGAGTAATATTGTGTAGGTAATTTATACTCTGCACAAATAAAAGGGGGATGCTGCAGGAGGGGGCCTAATACTAAATAAATTGTAACATTTGGTGCGATTCGCTCAACCCTGATGTTCGGGGAGTGTAATGTGTTGAACAAAGATTGTTTTGAGCCGAGCATCGGGCACCGGCAGTGTATGTTTACCGCTTTGTACCCCGAAGATATTTTACTGACTTAATTTAAAATCTGCTCCCTCTATTTATATTGCATATATTTCCTTATTTTGTGTACAATTCGTGAGTCGACCGAATGGGATTAATCGCAAATTATCGATTTTTATTTAACGAAAATCTTTTAAAAACAGTAGTATTATAGAAATCCGTTTTACGTTGGGTAAAAAAAAGTTAATATTTAAAAAAAAAACTGTAATATTAGTCTGAAACGCAATTACTTAGGTTTGGGTTTTCAAAACCCTCGTCACATTTAATGCCACCAAATATGACAATCAGCGCCATTTAAGATTTTTGACAATTGAACGATCCCAGTTCTTCTCGGTACCCTTCAGTTTTTAATAAAATTGTGAACAGCTGTCAAGCATAAAAGCTGTGCTGTTATATTTATCAGATGATTAACATTTTGTTAAAAACTAAAATGAACTGACGACAAACTAGGTACCGCTATATACCAGTTCCGAAACTAAGCAGGTCTTCTTCAGGGTAAATACCTCTCATAATAGTGAAATCATATAAAATATACATAAAAACCACAGTAATTTAAAAATAACTATGTGACTGTTGCCGTATAGTACAAAGTGCCCAGGGTGAATGGAAGTAACATCGGGAGGTGATTCTACATAATAGTATAAGCAGAGGCGTGCACAGAGTTTTGGATCAGGGTAGGCAGTAGGAAAAACAGCGAATGTCACTGATTGCTATTTTTTTATTTATTCTGTAAAAACACTGCCTTAGACACTAACAAAGATACTAACACAAATGAGCCACTTGCACGCGCCATATCTCACAGCATGCATATTTTGTGTAGTCTAGTGAATATGGAATAATTTAATCTAACGTCAGCGGTGTTTGAGCATATTTAGTTACTGCTTTTGACACGTTATAGTAAAAAGGTCAGTGGGGTGCTCGCGGCGATGCGATTAGCTAAATTTCGCACGTATTTTTGAATCTGTAGATTTATTTTTTGCAATAATTTCATGTTATTTATTCCAATATTATACATATTTTTATGCGAGTACGGCAGGGTAGGTATGATTATGTGTCTTTATGGAGTGCAAGCCTCTAAGTATAAATATACGAGCTAAATAATATTTTTCGAAATTACAACCAAGGTACTAAAGGCATGGATGTACGACGTTGCCACTCTTCACTCCCGGCGTATTTATGGGGTAAGTTCGACACTACAGATGTTCGATAATATGTGACTTTTTTCTTATTCTCATGCAGAACACTTCCCGTCTTATTTGAACTTTCCAGACACGTTCTATAATAATTAATAACCTATTGCCTTTCCGAAGTCACTTCCAAAAAATGATAAGTGGTATACGTTTGTGCACATGTCGATCCAATTAACTAATTAATTTAGGAACTATCACTGACAAAAGTCCATTTACCGATACTGTGATTAAACCGTATTATGGTCAAGATAATGTGATTATTTTTAACTCATGAGAGATAAAAGTGCAAATAATAGGTAAATGCGTAAAAATACCTTCTGGGAAAATAAATATCCCCCAAATGACGTATGTGTGACGCTCATTGGATACACGATATGATCTAACATATAATAGTTATCATTAAGCAATGCAACACGGTTAATTATTTTATTTTGATGACTTTTGAGTCACCTATTTCCATGACGTGACCAAAGTAAATATTGATCTAGATTAATTGAATAAATCGTCTTAAATTTATCGGCTTCTAAAAATATGTCGATATGAAGATAACATGTTTACATTGAATTTATTTGATGAATTGCAAAGGCTCCGTAACACTTCGCGTACTTTTTTTGATTGCAAGAGTTACTCAACCAATCAAAGAACAGAAAAATTAAACACAATGTTTATTTCACGGTTCCTGACTGTAGATTTTTTCACGACGATTTATATCTCAATTGGTAGATTTTTGTGAATAAAAAAATAAGGGAAAATAGTATTTTATGCAAGGTTTTAATCAATGGCGATACAAAACGTTGGTTTCAATTTAATTAACACGCTGTTTACTTTGTTGGTTGGTTATTGATATTATTTTGTGCATTTTTTGTACTTGTTTCATGCGCCCGCTGGCGTTTTCCGAGGTACCGCTTCGCGGATGCAATATTCAGGCGGCCCCGTCGAAAATCACGCATCAGCCGGATCACCGGAGAACATGTTGAAACATTGAAATGCTAGAATCTCGGTGCACCGGCTCAACTTGATGCGAGCACTCTCAGTAAAGACCGATTTTCACGAACAATTAATAATAATACGTATGAACCTCTGAGTAAAAGTCAGTGGTTTTCTAAGAAAAGAGCAACCGAACCCATTAATATACTGAGGATTCATAAAATTTAATTATCGTAGGGATGTTATAGTTGCTAAAATATTTTTTCATAAAAAAGTAAGTTATTTAAATTAAACAATATACCTATGTTTTCGTAGACAGCAATCACTTTGTGGTTTGACATATTTAAAGAAATGAAAAAAAAAAATTGTATAAGACCAAGAATATTATTTTAATTTATATGACCTACCGGTTTCGTTTAGCCTAAGCATCATCAAGGTAATATAGTTTAATTTTGTACCCTGATGATGCTAAGGCTAAGCGAAATCGGTCAGTCACAAATAATAAAATAATATTCGTGATCTGATACAAAGTAACTTTTTAATTTTTTTACAATATACATAGTTCATTTATGCTGTAAAGCATTTATTATGTTTTCTGCGTAATTATGATGTCGCTGTATTATGGAGATGTGCCGCTCAGTTAAATTACGGATAATTTCTGTAAAAATGCTTATTTTTAATTCGTTTTCAAACACTTCGTCTTTTCGACAGCTGCATGCTAGAAACATTTTAATAAAAGTCTTATAAAATTGTTATGCCTCGTGAAAATTTTAATGCTAACCGACTAATTACCTATCACGCCATTTTCCCAGAGAGTTTCCGCAGAGAGGATGGGCCGCCGCAGAACTCTGGCACACACTCCTAGTTCCAATCACATTCATGCATCTTCTAATATATACTCTTTTTTATCTTGACCCGACTGAAGTATTTGATTCACTTTACCGTGCCGCGTCTTCCTCAGGCGTCTCCGACATTTTCTACCATTCATTTTCGCATCATATATTCTCCCGTAGTCTAATAATTTAACGAGCTTAGTGTGTATGTATATGTATTTAAAAAAATAAATTCCATAAAATATGTACATTATTTTGGTGTTACGTAATGCCCGAGATGGCCGTGAGAACGAAAAACTAAGTTTGCTTGCGTATTTCGAGAAGGTGATTTGATTTGATTAGATAGTCTTATATCTTTAATCATATTTGATGGGAGATAAGTGGACAAGGTCAGAAGAACATGCTTTTGTACAACGCATAAATTTATATGATTTTTGCAAAAATATGTCGCTGATTATATAAAATAGTTAGAAAATATATTTAGTCGAACTAAAAATTAAATTAGCACCTCAACTTCATAATATTATTATGTGGTTAATCAATGTTAAGTACAACTTTCATACTTAACTACCAGTAAATGTTTCTGTATAAAGTAAATCGCCATACATTTGTAATTTATGGCAGTAGGGCATAGAGCCGGCAGAGGAACTATGAAAGAAGACTGAATGCTAATGAATTTAAATATGATAAATAAGGCGTACGTGTGGTAAAACCATAAAGGTATGGCCGTATCACAAATGAGGAGATTGTGAAAGAATGTAAGGCTGATGTAGGCGAAATGAAAAATAATATTATGTATTTAAATAATATTAATTATCTAAAACACAAATATGAAACAAAAAAAGCCAGAAACTATAAAGAACGATGATCATGACTATCATACTATCAAATTATCTCTGTCTAGGAGTAACACTCTGCCAATACCTCATTAGAAAGCGGCAGTTTTAAACGATCTCATACTTCTATTGAACATTAATCAATATTTAAATTTCTTCCGATTTTAGGCTGCCCATTTGATGATATTCAAATTTTATTTTGTTTTATATTTTGTCTCGGTCATGACCATTGTTCTTTTTAATTTCTGCCTTTTTTTTGTTTCATATTTGTATTTTATATTATTGATATTATTTAATAATAAATAAGCATTAATTTAAATTTTAATAAAAATAATATTTGTAGGGTGTGCCTTTTATTATGCTTTCCACTTCGGTACAGTATCGATCGATGAAATTATCTGTCTACTTAGAGCATCACTTACATAGATTTTGAAACTACCAGCACCATAAAAAGTTGATTGTAATGTTATTTCTTTTTTGACCAAGGCGGTTCATTTGTTAATTCATATTTAAACCACTTGCATAGAAAAATGTAACCGTGTATCCAAATTGCGTAATAGTTAGTTAAATACATGGTTTCATTCCACCCACAAAAAATGTTATCGAATATTGGTCCATCCTCGCTGTAAAAACCTACATTATTTATTCAATCGTTTGCAATTCATTTTCGCAAAACGCAGTGAATAATAAAATCCCACATCAATATTTTCAAGCGATAAACGGCGAATTATTAGTTATTCTGTTGGTCGTAGCAACATTTTTAAGTCCACTTTAGCACAAAGCTCCGCGAACGAGATGAAGCGCATAGCTCACTGTACGCAACGGCGCCGACGTATGTATAGTAGTGTGCGTATTCAAATATATTTATGGATGTATGTATGCATGTATATCTTTTAGGTGTGAGTGGAGTAAGATAAAAAGGTGTGTGCTGATGGGTTTTTACGTATGTGGATCGTCACACACACGGGTACTATTAAAACGCAAAATACAAATCCGCTAGGAGCAACTCAGTCTGTGGATTACACTTCAACAGTCCCGGAGTTGAAAGCATCTGTCAGATTGTTCTAGGAATCACCTATATTTTCTGAGTTTACTAGTATGTAGTTATTATATATATATACACAAAACGGGGTTTTAACTTATTTTTTGATAGTTTTTTTTGGCCTGGTTACGGATAACCTGACAATATGTAAAAAAAACTCTTACTACTATAATAATACGCGGAAAATGTTGCTTGTGCAATGGTGGAGGACTTAGCCAGAAGAGGAATTGAACCCACGTCGCCCGGGTGGGAATCCTACGAGTTTGTCCACTCGGCTACTAACCGGTCAAATGTATTAAATATTTCAAAGATCTTTAGCTCTTAATATAAAATACGTTGTGAATTTCCAGCAACTGTGAAAATTTCATGATACCAGAACAGTTTCAAAATCAAAAAGTTATTCTTTTTGGTCAATATTCCGAAGACTGCTGATTATACCTATGTCCCCCGAGTCCTCTAAGCGGCTCTACCTTCTTCTATTTAAAAGTC
>JAGWCC010001617.1:0-18104 GCA_022651775.1 Drusus annulatus
AAATAAAAATTTTTTTTGGGTCACGCATTTTTTCATTACCAAAAAAAATTTCTTTTTGGGCAGTTTTAGGAAACAGAGACAGGTATGGATTTCACGGTATTTTGTTGTCCAAGCCCAAGGGGAGCTTTTTTTAATTGACCCTTCAATAATTTGTTTTCTTTGGTCGAGGGACTGGTATTAAATATCTTGGCCATTTGTACCTTTTTTGAATTGGGGATTTTTTTTTGCCCATACTAAGACTTTGCCCCATTTTTTTTTTTAGTTTTAATAAGGAACCCCTGTTTTAAAAATAAAGAGCCATTCTCCCTCGCGTTTTCCGTTTTGCATTTCACCTTCCAGGAAAAGTTGCTTGCTTTCACAGTAATACTCTTTATAATAACCTGTTCCATTGACAAATATGGTTTGATAAAGAAGTTTTCCATCGTCAGAAAAGACACGGCTAATGCCATGTAACAAGCCATCTTTGTAAGTTTCTTCTCGTAGAAGTTTTGCACCGCCATACTTTTTCCACAGACTTTCCTTTACCTACTTTACAAAACCTCCAACTACTCATTTCCCTCTGATTCCTATAACGTTCGTTTAATATATGCATCATAACAGATGATATAACAATTAAAAGATATATCATCGGAATACTTATCCATAGATTTTGAGAAATTTCACCATCGCATTCTAGCCCCGCTACTGGCTTATTGTATTGAGAGTCTTCCCGGTAAAAGTAATTGCTAGGACGAATAAGTCTTACTTTATCTTGAGCTTCCAATTGAACAATCCTAAAAGTAAAGAAAAACAATAAATAAGCAATCTTTATTTTTGCATATAAGGCACCCATCATGAATGAAATTTAGTTAAATCTTTCTGCATTCTTTCCCACTGCCAGTGGTAAAAAGTATTAAATATGTCGTAGTTACTTTTTCTCATTAAATAATAGTCCATGATATTATCAGTAGCTCCTTCTTCAAAGAAATAGCAGCCATTTTCATCTAAGTTATCTCTAAACCACTCATAGCTTTTGATGGTTTGCTGATGCTTTTGTATATATTCCATGCAGACAATAATACTTTCACTTAAATCTTTCATTTCCTGAGAACATACTTCTATATTATGTTCACATACGTCTGCAGTAGCCGTATCATTCATATTGGTACGTCTGCGCTTCTCTATTATCACATATTCTTTCAGACGTTTTTTTTCCGTAATCTTGATCTCATTAGGAACTAAATCGTTTTGATAGTTAATTAGATTTTCTTTTGCGTCGTCATATTTTCGACGGCTATCCCAATTAATGAGCGTATTTTCGAAAGTATGGTCTAAACCTAAAATATGCCCTATTTCGTGAGAAACTAAAGGGTAGTACATTTGTGGTCTCTCGCTAGAAAATGCCTTATCTGTCAAACCGCTTTTCCTCATTCAGCAAATATTTTCTTGTGACGGATGAAAGTTTCCCATTCCTGCGATACCTCCTATTTTTTTCTGGTTTGGGTCCAATCCAACAATTACACGCCCCTTATTTCTGGGTGAAACTTTACAAGTTTGTTTTTTTTTCGGTTTCATCAGAAGGCACGACTCTAACTATTTCATGCTTCATATTTTCTCTTGTTAACTAGACTTCTTTATTTCCCGTATTTTTCCTGATTCTTTTGAGGTTCAATTTCTTCGTGCATTTCAAATTTATCTTTGTATTTAAAAGGAAATGATTGAATCCACTCTATCATTTATAAACTCTCCCTCATTATCAAGATGTTCCTGGATTAAAAGCTTTACGATGCGTATATTCAAAGGGTATTCTTTCGTTGACATAATATTTAGTTTATCCACAATGGTTTCAACAGGATTCTTTTTATCTATCACCGTCTTAACAATAATTTCACATCCTGTATGTTCTTTATCACAGAAGACTGTAACCTTTGAGGAGGAATATTTATTTTCAGATTTACCTTTTGCATCTTGTATTATAATGTCTTTTTTTGTTAGTTCGATCTCTTCAGGAACAATTCTTATTCCGGTAGGACATTCAAATTTAACTTTTGCTTTACTCCATTTCGTATCGACCATTTCCACCTTAAGTTGAAGTTCTACATTTACTCCCTGTTTCGTCTCATGATTAGGAAACATAGATAGCCAGGGTATGTAATAAGGTTTATCCTGTTTCTCATATAGTTCAGTATATTTTTTCTTAAGGTCTTCTTTTTTTGTGCAAATGGAAGGAAATGTAATTTCTTCCCATTTATCGTCATAAATATCTTGCTTAAGGTCTTTTGTTTCATAAATATATTCATCCCTTAGCCAGTCAAATCCAAAACCTCCATCATATTCTTCACATCTTCTGAAATGAACTAGGAAATCAGGAATTTCCGATAACCGTCCTCCTTCTTTTCCATTATCTGCATTATAAAATATTAGTTGTCCCATAATTTATGTATTTATATCATCATATTCGGCTAGAAAGTCTTCCAATAAAAGAATTCCTTGATCATTTAAGTTTCCGTTTATTATAATCTCGTTCTTACCTTCTTTGAATTTCCTTTATCACTATTTTTGATCTTTACTGAAAAAGATTCTCCCGATTTATAATTTTCAGTTTCTACGTATACTGTTACGGGATAATCAGGAAATATATCACGATATTTTTCATCGTTCCCTTTCTCTTTCCAATATACATCTGTTATTTTAGGTTTTCTTTTCCTTTCTGGTTCAATTTTAGTTAGCGTAGACCGCTGTCCGCTGTCTGTTATCTTTAAGTCTTGCCCACTGATCATACAGGGAATAGTTGACTGTACGACAAGTGCATTTTTCCCATCAATCAACGTTTTTGAGAAATTCTTCCATGCTCCTAAACTGATGACAGCCCTGCAAGGCGGTGGTGGTGACCCTGGTTTTTGCTGCGAAGGATGTTTACAGACTCCGGTAAAGTTGAAGTTCTTTTTCCCATCCTTGTCATCTACAGTAGCCCACGGCTTGTCCTGTAATTTGACCGTTGTGGAAGTTGCGATTATATCTGCAAATGTAGGTGAACAGAATGAACATTCCACTTTGCCCCCCGTAATTACATATTTAGCATGTTCGTTGGGGTCGCTCCATTTTTTGTCTTTGTTTTCTTTCTTGTAAGCTTCCTTGTCCTTCTCGTTCATTTGGTCGGGAGTGGTAGGCTTGTTCTTTTCATCTTCAGCAGCCTTTTCTTTCATATTTTCGTTCATGACGAAATTTATGCTGGAAGCAATAACTATTATCATTACCACAACTACTACCACGATTGCAATTAATCCCATTGGAGTCATAACGGCTATTATTTAGAGTTTTCTATTTTTTTCAATCTAAAATTCCATTTGTTGATGATACAGTCATCGTAAGCAAATGCTATACTGGTTTCGGCTTTCTGTATTGTATTGCTAAGTGTGCAATATTCAATGATGCCCTCCGCTTCTATTATATTGATAGAAGAATTATTCTCTAGCTTTTTCCAAGCCAGTGTATACCTTCTAGTATTGTCTAGTTCCCTATCAAAAGTTATTGTTTCTAACAATTGTGTCTCTTCTTTATAGTCAAGCTTTATCAATCGGTCGGTATGCCATCCTTGATCATGGTTGTGGGGAATGGGAGCATACAGTAATCCATACTCGTAATACTCGCTGAATATATCTCTGAAATGTTGTTCATTAGAAAAATCGTTGGATATTCTTTCGAGATAAGACTCGGCAACCTCTCCTTGATAATTAAGTAATATCCGTTCTTTCAGGTTTACCCAATTATTACGTAATTCTTCCAGATTAGACACCTCAGTTATTTTGCCGTTGTCAGATTTCTCTACGTGAATCCAATCATACTTATAATTTAGTCTTCGGAGAAAATCCTGAGCCTTGCGAAATTCTTTGGCAATATTCACAAACACATCTTCTACTTCTATTTCATGCGAATAGAAGGACTCAGGAGACTCAAAATACATATTCAACTCTTTGTTGTAGAATATTTTTTTGTCAGTCTTCATTTTCTTAGGTATGATTCTAAGGAGTCTCTTGTAAGAAAATTCCTGAATAGAATTTATATCTTTTACCCTACCCCTGCTATATGTATTGTTTTGCATGTAATCTATCATATATATATTATATATTAGGATTTTACCCAATGAATTATATTATTTTGTCCCATCTTCAGGTAAAACAGGCTTATTTTAGTATTCTAACAGGTAGCATCTTTACAATACCCCTTTATACTCAAAATCTGTTTTTATTAAAATGTTATCATAATTTTATTTACTATAAGTGCGACACAAGATTTAACGACACACGTATCAAGACTTCCTATCGGGGCGTTGAATATCAATGAATAATATGAGGTTTTAAGGCATCATGAAATGTTAAACTAAATATCGTCAAATACTTATTTATTGGTAGCTATAGCTATTAATCCCCACATATGCTTAGTTATTTACATTCTCTTAACAATAAATTTATCTCAATAGGTTTTTTTTTATATTCATATATTTTATGGTTAATTATTTCATTAGATTTATCCAGACCTATTATTATATAAGTATACCCACCCCCAACAGTTGTATAACTCAAATTATACATTTCAAATACAATATATGTTTTTGTCATTCTTTTCACATAAATGATTTTGCTAGGTACAAATAAAGACAAGTCAATACCATTCAAATCGGTTTTCAAGTATAATTCAGATTGATTGATTTTAATTGTATTCTTGCTATATTTTTCGTCCAATTTTTGTTTTTCACATATTGGGAGAACATCCAATTCGGTATCAATAGAAGCTAAAATAGATATTTTTTCTATTTCTTGTTTAACTTGGATGACCCTATCATCATCATTATTAGATATTACAACACAATAATTAAGGTCTAATTCAATTATTCTAGTAGATTTGCTGTATTGGTATTCTTTTTTGCATGATACTTGACCTACTTCATCCTCCTGTGTTGACAGGTCTAAACTTTCAACAGATGATGTAGATTCCTTTAAATGATCAACTTTTTCACTTTGTTGAAAACAAGAATTTATTGTTAACCAAAGGGCAAAAAGACATAATATTTTTAATTTAAGCTTTATCATATCGGGCAAAAGTTTTTGATTCGGTTCATTAATATAATTTATAAAAACTACTTTATAAGTTTCCATAGAACAGTAGTACCAAACCGTTCTCCTTTAAAGTTGGCAACTGTCTCATAATGATGCCTCTCTCTTGTGTCATATTCATTCATCCAATTTTCAAATCCATTTTTTTTATGTTCCGAATGAAAATACAAACATTTCTTCCAAAATTCATGCGCTTTTATATCTAATCCATGCCAACCAATAGCACCATATGAAATGTCAGTTCCTTTTCCATTATAGTAGGGTATTGCCTTTATAGTGTATTGAATTGCACTTCTCTTATAGGCATTTAAATTTCGACCCGAAGAGTTCTTTTCATAGTCAATCTTTTCATTCAATTTAATATCTAAAAATTCTCTAAAAGCACCATTTCCTTGAGCCCCATGATGGAATTTATGAGCATATACTTCGTCAGACCAGTTATTTCTCATGTGAATTAAGGTGTCGTTTATTTTTTTCTTTTTCCCTCCGATGTGACGATTTCCAATTACAAATGGTATCCGCTTAATAATTTCAAGACTCAACCCTGATTCTCCATATGCTGTTCCTGCAATTCTCAAAAAACCATCATTTTGGATATGCTGGTCATGGATCATTATCGGAATTGCATCGTTGAAGGTTTTACTACCATTGAGGTCTTCGGAACATACATATACATTTTCTGAATCGCCTACTTTCCCTAGATAATACCCTTCATAGTTGTAATAGAACCCAGAGTCAAGTTTGTATCCGAAACCAAGCATACCACACAATATTTCGTCTGTAACTTCGCCTTGTCTATCCAAAAAACCACCAGTGTCTTTAGAATAAAATTCGATACATGCATCTTTTGCTATATTTTCAGTTGATATTTTTAGAAGAATCTTCCATCCATATTTAGCCTCTAATGTAGTTTTACTTAATATTTCCACTCCTTTGCCTTTCGCTTCAATAGTACCATCACGATCCTTAGCTTCTGAATTTCCTTGATTGACATTAAAACGTAAAATGATTTCTTTTCCACACTCTTTCTTATCAAAATTGATTCGATAAAGTATCGGTTGAGAATCAGTAAGGCATTTGGACAAAGCACATTTTTTTTGCGTATCTATTATTTCATATTTCTTTTTATTCTCTTCTGTCCGATAATCACTATCAATAGACACTTTAGGTATAAAATCGTATTTACTGACAGGCTCTACCCTCAGGTTTTCATCGTATGCATTAGCAGACATAGGCTATATTTATTAAATTATTATGCTTTACTTATTCTTGCATCCTCAGCACCTTGTATCAGGGTCACACCGGCACTCTGAACGGTAAAATCTCCGCTTTCGGCGACAAATTTCGTTTCTCCCGCAGTTACATCCAATTTTGTCCCTATCGTTATTTTGGATGCTTCAGATATGTCGTGCGAATTATTCGTTGATGTTGTTTTTATATCTCCACCAACATTATTTGTCTGGTTACCACCAACGTCTGTTGTCATGTCTTTGCCGGCTTCTTTGGTTATATTCTCTTCGGCTTGGAGAATAATGTTTTTAGCATTCAAGGTCATCGTCTCCAAAGCCGTAATTTCTATATTATTGCCTTTGGTATCAATATGAATGAAGTTACCTTTCTTATCCTTTATGGTAATACCAAGTGTACCATCTGCATCATCGAACTCCAGTGTGTGTCCTTTGACCGAGATAATACTCTTGATATGGTTTTCAGCTTGTCCTCCCATACCATTCTTGCCGTGGTACATACTCCCCATCACATAAGGACGATTGGGGTCGCCAAACTCGAATCCCACCATCACCTGGTCGCCTACTTCGGGCACAAAGACCATCCCTCTGTTTTGACCTACTTCGTCACTCGAACCGGCATTGGGAGTCATCACACGCATCCAACTTTCGCTCACACGGTCTTTGGCAAAAGGGAACTCCACACAGATTCTGCCTTGTCCTTGCGGATCGTTATTCTTGACAACTAGCCCCAACAGCGAATCGGCAACAGGCATCTTCACATCGGGAACAGGAAAGAATTTCAAATCGGCTGGAACTCCTTCGAATGTACATTTATAGCGACTACCTTGATCGATGCAATGGCGTACCTTCACAATGCGGTAGGTACCTAAATCCTTTGCTGCCCCCATATTCTGAGGCATGGTAATCGAAAGTAGTCTTCCGATACGAGGTGCACAGGTCTTGGCAGTTCCGCTTACATATACAGTTTGTGCAGCAGTTGCCGTTTTCTCCCTAACCACCAATTCATCCAACGATGCCTTATCGTCCACCGGTATAGCCAAAGGCTTGCGTACCGGACGTTTTTCGGTCAGATTCTTGCTTCTTATTGCGGCCATGTTTAGGTAGTCATCGCTATCTTCTATCCCTTGGGGGGCATCCTGCATCAACAGGTCGTCCATTCCGGGCAGGTACTGGTAGCGCGTAAAATTGTTTGGCAATAAGCGACTTCCGAACCTAAAGTCCGTTATTTCTTTATCATAAGTAACCTCCATCGGTTTCCAATCCTTATATTTCCCGAAGACCAAATCCATTCCTGTATAGAACAGTGTTTCTCCCGAAATGGCAGATAAGCGTTGCAAAAACTGCCAGTCGCTTTCTTTGTACTGCATCAGAAAACTGAGTACACCATTATAAACAGGTTTGTTGAAACACGAAAGTGCTTTATTAATAATCCCGTCAGTAACCTCTTCAAATACACGAGCTAAATCCATATTCGAAAATACGTCCATGCGCTCTCCCCTTTCCAACAGGGCAGTCATACTGTAACCTTCGATAACGAGATGACCATGTTTGCCTTCCTGTCCACGGTTGCTGACATCGGATATCACACCCCTGAATTCGTAGGCATTGGCTCCGTCTTTGCCTTGCTGAAGGTCTATATCCACAAACCGCCCGATGAGTTTCATCTGCTCAAGCGGATTGGTCATAAAGTCTCCTTTCAGACTGTCGTAATCCATCTCGACACAAAACGTATGGTGCTGACCAAATGCCTGATCAAGTACCAGCGATGCAAATTTAACTTCTTGTCCATCTACATAAACATGTGCATTGGTCGCCAGCTTTTCTTCTAAATAACTTTGTGTTGCCATAATTCTATTATTTTACAGGGTGGTGTTAATGCCCAGGTATGATTTATGTTCTTTGTTACTCAAGCGAAACCTCGTCCGAGTATGATCTATTTTATAGTTTATACTGGTACTGCGGTCGAAAGGGATGAATCCATCAATCAATTCGGAGAGAATCAACTGGTTGTTTTTCCCTGACTCAAATAACCTCATTTGCTCGGGACTTACCGGACCAATCGTTATATTCAAATTTACATCATTGTTTTGTGTACACTTACCCAGCACCGAATTAATTCCAAGTCTCCATGTGCCTAAGGGGGCACGATCTAGCGAGGCTGCCTCCTTGGTCGATTTCTTGGACTGACTAATGCTGACAGGGCATTCGAGTATGATACTTATTATCTTCTCGATCAACTGTACATCTTGTGACGCCTCGGCTATAATAGGAACCACCTTTATAAAAAGTAGTGCCTGACGAACAGACAGATACTTTAGTATATCCCAATGATCTGCAAATACGGCACTCACATTCCGATAAAGGTGTGCTTTATCGAATTGCTGTTCGTATTGCTGTATTTCGACCAGCAAGCTATCCATAGCCATTTCGAAAGGACGGAAATACCTGCGTGCCAGAAATTCTTCGTGTCTGTGTCCTCTGATCTCGGCTATAATATCTTCTTGCGTTCTTTGCTTTTTACTAGAGTGTCCTTGATGAAAAATGCCTTCGGGCAAAGCATCGTAAATACTTTCCCTATTGGTATAGATATAGAGGTATTCCATCATATCGTAAGAGGAATATTCATGTTCCATTTTATGAACATCTTTCGACACATTACGTCTATCGCCTCTGTGCCGTACAATCAGACTTTTGGCTGGGTCTTGCCCTGCTGCAATAAGATTACAGGTGATGACTTCTGCCCTAAAATCCGTATCCAGCGAATTTACAGCTTGTGCCTTTATGTCCATGGCTTGTTTGCTCTGTTCCATACTAAAACGTTTTCATTCAGTTACTCTTGTATCTATGGACTAAATTAATCCAAAATTGTCCAGCTGCCTTTTGTCTTGACTGTTTCTTTCTGATATGACCTTTCCGATACCACAATATTTTCTTTGTGCTGACCGATATATTCGAGGGTACTTAATTTTAGCCAAAGTTCGGAGAAGGTAGCCAAAAAAGATTCCACCTGCACCATCACATTGCGTATCGAATTATGCTCATAGATAATACCCAACGTAGAGGCGAGCAGATCATCGAACGAACCAGGGGTAACGTCACTCCATTCATAAAAATACTTCAACAACTCTTCTTTTTCTTCTTTTCCAATAAAGTTTAGGCTGTTAAAACAGGTATGTGCCATGGTCGAGAAATAATTGACAATCTCTACCGGAGCTGCCTCCCGCCCTTGATTGCGATAATTGAAATAGATGGATGCAATGTAACGCATCAAATCTTGGCAGGTGGCACAAATATGATCAGCCATAGGCGAATTCTGTTTTCTGTTGCGTATTTTGTCAATAATGACTTTGGATGCTCGTTCAATATCATTCAAATAGATGCCAAAACGTTGGTAGTAATCCAATAGATCTTCGTGGCTACTCATCTTTGAGGAGGCAGGAATATAGTTGGTATCCACTTCAAAACCGCCTGGTTTTTGACGAACACGACCTATCACTAAGTGGTAAAAACCTAATTGATTGGCATTCATTTTACCACTTGGAGCAATCGACAAACGGTACTCTTCCATCGCATCGGGATGACGCGGTGGGGTTGATTCTTCATCGGGGATACCGGTAGCAATACGTTTGAAAGGATCTACTGACAGAATCACATCCCAGTATTCAGTCTCATTTTTATTTTTATCCTCGTCTCTATTCACGGAGTGTGTATAAATCAAATATCCCGATTTACCCGGATTATAGGCAATTCTACCTCCTGCCATTGTTATGGCATTGCAACGCATCAGACGTATTTCCACTTTACCAGTTATGGCTTCACTAATTTCAAATTTGTTGGACCCCCCTTGTCCCTCAGGTGAAGGTAGTAGTCCATAGTTATTGCCCGTCAAAGAGATAGCTCTGTTATCAGCCATACCCGATATAAAGTAATCTTCGAGTTGTACCAGATGCTTCTCGTTGACATCCATACCTTCCACCCAATTGACTAATCTGTGCTCTTTCTTTTTTGCATATACTTTGTTTTTTTATTCTTTATTAATCTCTCAAATAAGTTAAGGTTGTCTGCCTAGCTCTGTATCGCCTTCACGCTGAACACGCTTGGCAATGATGACATTTTCCTCTTTTATTCTGTTTGCAATAAAAGTCAAATCTGGATCAATGTATTTTTTTCTCCCCAAAACAGATGAGTTTATATAGAATATCCAGCCATAGGAATCAGTGAAATCAGTATAAGCAATACTGCTTGCTGGTGATTTTTTATTGTAATCATCAATGAAGATCTTAAACCAGATACCAAAAGGAGCATCATCCAAAGCCTTAGCCTTGATATTTAAAGGTTCTGTTTCTGAGGGGTGTTTTGATAATTCGAGTTCGACAACGATTGTTTGATTACCATTGTCCGAGTTTGGCGCGATACTTCTTTGCTCCTTATCATAGAACCATATTTTGTAAACTTCAACTGGTATGTCCATATAGGTTTTATGGGTCTTAAAGAATAAACTGGGAAGGATAAAAGGCAGTAGGCAAGTCGATGCCCACAAACCGTATTGGAGTTCGTTACACAAGTTGAAGACCAGCGAGAATAATCCGGCTCCTACAAACATGGTTACAAATACACATACAAATTCTACATAGTAGGGTTTATCTGCCCAGCCATCGAATATTTTTTTCAATAGCGATTGATTTACAAAGCCTAAAATAAGGTATAACGCCAGCAAGAATATATAGGCGTATGGCATAAACCAATAGTGTATAAATCCCAACAAGGCGGGTAATGCCAGAAAGACAAAAGAGAGCAGGAAATAGAATATTCCTTTTTTATTACTCAGCAGTTTATTTTTCTTAGCGATAAAAAACATAACCCCTCCCAACAGCAGCGAAATCACCGGCATCAAGAGATAAAGTAGCATGAATTTTCCTAAAACAAGTTCCATATTTTTTTACTATTTTGATCATGTGTTACTAATAAACACCCTGTATCTGAATGTAAAGGGTGAATTTTGTTGAAGTAATTTTTGAAAACCATCCTTATCTGACTCGTTGAGATGAGCTTTCATCCATGAATGGGGTTTTAGGTAAACATCGGTCGTCCTCAAAAATCCGATATTCGGATTGGGGTCTTCTATTAAGCCCTTACGGATAGAAACCTCGCTTATCGAATCTTGGAAGTGATTCATACAAAAGTGTTCGATATCTTCATTCGTAACCAACAAGCGGTTGCGGGTCATTGTTTGTTTGTACATTGCATATTTTTGTGGACGTTGAACAGCCGCTCTACCACCTTTGGTTGTAGACATCATTGCTAGTGATGTCCTGTTTATTTGCAAATCAGAATTACAGGTAAGGGGTGATCCAGCTTTAATATTGTTACCTCGGGTAGCCCTAGTCAGCCAGTATTCTGCAAAAAACAGTTCTTTATCTGATATATCTGTCTCTAAAAGGATGTAATTTGTTATCTCGTGTTTGTCCTGTATGCCCGATAAGGATTCACCCAAATCTTTTATAATTAGGTTGACGTCGGCTTCCAATTTCTTCAAGTCAGTTTTTGTTCCGTTTTTCTCTCCAAAGAAAGCCTTCTCTTGTAGGGTATCGAGCATGCTTGTCAAATATTGTTGAGCCTCACCTTTGTTGTAGCGTTCACAGCCTCCTCTCCTTAGAGAATAGATTCCAAAATCGGATGCGTTTTTTTCTGTGATGGGAACTTCAAAATACTTCCGTGCTTTTGAATCGAGTAGCGAGCATACACTTATGAATGATTCGTTGCTGCCTGTAGGTAATGGAATAATAGGCATCAGACGGGTTACGTCTACCGTCATGGCAACGAGTTCCTTATTGGCTACGGCAAAGGTATTGATGCTGACCTGTATGGATGCAATGATGTCATCGGTAAATGCTTCAGGACAGGATACTTCAATCCAGACCAAGGATTGAGTGAAATTTTCTTTAAAATTAGCAGAAAAAGCCTCCTGCAGTTTTGCCGGAAAAAGCTCCCGGCTTTCGCTGATATCAAAATCTCCTTTGACGGATAAGTAATGGGATTGGTACGAATCTTTTATACTCTCGTTGATTTTGTTGGAATAATCATAACGAGCAAATAGTTCGAGGGTTTGGTTCTCGTATGTTTCTTCGATAGAGAAAATACCTTTGTACATAGGTACATCCCTATCCTGTATCTTCCAGTGTGTATAAGGCAGTAAGTTTAGCAAATTTTCTTTATTGTAGACTGTGTCGAAATCGATATAGAAAGAAAGATTTGCTATATTATTAATATTTATATCCAATCCAATCCAAAATGAGTTTGTGTCAAAGGATTCTTTATTGCTAGAACGTGTTTGTAGCGTTTTTGTGTGCAGACGATCAGTAGCATAGAAGAGTCCTTGATGAATAAAATAAGGTATACTTCCTTTATATATGAGGGTATTACAGACTGGATAGAATGATGTTTTTTCTTTATTCTTCAAATAGTTAAATGCTGTGTGGGTAGTTACCTGCTGGCAACTTTCAAGGCTGGATGCATGCAGAAGTCCATGTGCAGGCGTAGCTATTGTATTGACATCAAAAACGAGCATGGATGAAAGTTTATCCAATATCCGGTTTTCCATCTCATCAATTTGTGTAGCGAGTGTACAAATCTCTTCAGAGAGAGAGTCTAAAAATAGGTTGACCGTCGAATCGGTCAATTCCCAAGGACTGATACCCATAAGACCCGCTGCTAGCGTGTGCATGCGCTCACGGATATTTTCTTTATTCAGATAGGGGTTCGAGTTATCTATCATTGTTTTTTATTCGCTTGTTAACGGACCTAGGTATAATGAGTAACTAAAACCGCAGGCTAATCCAGTAGAGACAAGCACGGCACGAATATGTACGGTTACTTTCTTTTTGATAGCTGTGGTTTGCATAGCCGAATCTTGTCGGGCAACCTCCATCACTTCAATCGTTGCAGTTATATTTCCCAATCTCGTCTCAAATTTTTTCACAGCTTCAAGAATATAGAGTAAAAAAAGGTCTTCCCATTCTTTGCGAGCATATACCAATTCGAAATCCATATTCCAGATACGGCATCCCAGTTTTTTATTAAACTTATGTTCGCCTGGGCAGGTGGTAAGCAATAACTCTATATTTTGGTCTATAGATTCCTGCTCGGTACACATGACCATTTCGGCTGATGCGTCATCGAAAATAGAGTCGAGCTGGATAGGTAATCTGTAAAATATTTTTTTCATTCGTATTTTCTTCTTACTGCATTTCGCGGGCTGGCATCGAATCTGCGGGCTGTGCGTTTGCTACTAAGTGGTGATTTACGTTTTTGCATCGAGGCTTGTTCCGGATTGTCGGATATCAGTGAGCGCAGTTCGGACAGGCTGATGGTGTTTGTTATTTCGAGGCAATGGATGGTTTGTATCGGAGCCATTGTTGTCCGACAAACAGCAATAACAGCCAGATAAACGTTGTTTTTGTTCCAAGTGTCATTTTTCACTAAGCGTAAATCGAGCAGGTATAATCCTACTGCGAGTGATTTGGCTACAGAGAATGTATTGTAACTGCTCAAGGCTTTGGGTAGGAAGTAACCGCTGGCTGTAGAGTTATCAATGCGGACTGCTATTTTTTGGACGTGTCCCCAACGGGTTACTCGTGCCGAACGCCAGATGTCGAGTTTGAGCCATTGATATAGCTCGGTTACAGTATATTCTTTGTTTGTTGCCATGGCTTAGTTGTTCCAATTGTTTTCGAAGGCTTCGTTGCCTACTTGTATTTTGTGTGGCGAAATGATCAGTGTGGTCAGTGTGCCTGCGCCTTTTGGGTTCAGGGTTTTGTGATAACTGATGCAATAGGCCTCTTCGAAGGTAATGATCAAAGATGCTCCTTCGGTTATTTTTTCTTGATTGACCAGAAAACGGATTTGTCCGTCTTTTTTTTCGTGGGGGTTCATCATCCACAGATTTATCCATTGGTCGGGGGCTTCACTGAAGGTTAGGGTCAGGATACCACCATAGGTTTGACTTTCGGGTTTATTGTTGGCATTGACATCTTGTTTGAACTCTAAATCGAATTCTTCGAGGATGTATTTTTGTTTCATAAAGCGAAATTCGGCGACTAACTGGGGCATACTCTTGCCATAGAAGAGCTTGCCTTTTCTGAAACGGTCAAAGAATCCCATTAGTTCCACCGGTTTATGTATTCGACATCGCCAACAATCATGCGTTGGGCATTGATAGAGAGTAAGAGAATGACATTCTCTTGGTTTTCGTTGGGTTCGTAATGCATGCGAAAGTCTACTAAGCGGGCTTGTTCGAAGTAGATTTTATCGACGGTTTCTTCGTGTCCATCGTGAATGACTACTTCGCCGTTATATTCTTTGTCGAAGGTGTACTCGCAATGAAACAGCTCGTAGTTCTCAAAATAGAGATTTTGAGTGTTGTCTGTCATTGGTTTGCGTAGCTTTAATATGCCTTGTCCGTCCATAGGGTTAGTTAATTATTATTTTTTAATTCTCCTGTGTTTTTACCGTACAAAGTAGCATACAACTGTTGCTATTATGTATAGTATCACCAGTATCCGTTTCCAAAAACGCTTTTCTTTTGACTCATTGTCCCATCGTTCATCAAATTTTTTTAATGTTTTTACATTAAAAAATATGAAATAATTACCCAACACTAATGTGAATGCTAGAATTATATTCATATAAATCAGCTCTTGCTTTGTTAGATACGGTCGTACAATAGTTGTAATATTAAACCCTTGCAAAACGGATACAACTACAGAGGCATATACATCTGGATCTCTTTTATCTAAACCAGCCCTATATATTTTACTAATAGTATAAAATATATAGGAGAATATCTACATTGCTATTTAATTATTTTTATTCGTTTTAGATGGAATACTGTAAAATATATTCATCTCACTTATCTACCTATAAAGTCGGGATATATTACCCCTATTTGGAAGCAACTAATGGGGGCTAATACTTTTTCTTGCCATATCGGGTTTGTCGCCCTCATTAAACCCAGTCTATTATATCTTTAGGAGGGAGCATCGGCAATGTTATTGATATTGTTCCGCCATATACCTGAGTTGAAGCCTTACCTTTATCGTCTATACCCACCTTTGATGAGACATATAATCGACACCCGTAAACTCACCGAGCTTTAAATAACTTTTATGTGAAAACACATATTCGTTCTTTTGACTGGTTAACGTCTAAAGCATTCTTGCATAAAATAAAGAATGCTTTAACGTTTCTCCATTCTGTTTTTTTACTGCTGTTCCACTTCCGAGTTCCAAGCATTTTCATCCTCTCCTTTTGTCCCATCAAGTTTGATAACAAAACTTTTAGCCGGGAAATAAGGAGTAATATGAATATCCAAATAGATTCGGTCTTTTTGGTTCGGGTCACGCTCGAAACGCACAATCTTGAACTTCTCAATCAAGCGATCAGAGTACCTGTACACCATCCAAGAATTTGATAATTTGGCTTCTGAGGTCACGTTCTGTTTTTCCGTTCCAGTTTTCGAAGGCACGGCGGTTTAGGAAATCGAACAACACTTTCATAATGTAGTCGAATACACGCACAACCGAATAGGTTTGCAAGCCAAGGTTATCACCATTGAACAGTGTTTTGCCTGAGAATGCCATCACTTTGCCATACTCATTGACCATTGGGATAAGTCCCATTTTGTCCAATTGAGATATTTCACTTTTCTTAAGAGGGAATACGACACTGTCTACTTCGTTGATACCTCCGTGTTTCTTCCCAGCAGTGATTTGAGACATAAGTGTTCCGTATACCTTTCCAGCTAATGCTGCAGCAGGCGATACACGCAAATCTTCTTCTTCGCCCAATTCGTTATACTTACCTCTACCTATCAACCAGTTGCATGCCAAACAGGTATTTGCCTTGTAGGCATCTCCACCAGCCAGGTTGGCATTGAAGAACATATCGACTACATCATCGGGTTTGTCCAAGTCCATAAAGTCGGTGTATAGCTGTACTTTATTTTCATAAGCTATCTTAGACCATTTGTCGATGATTTTGGTTCCGCCCAGATAACCAGGGATAACCATCAATGAATAGTTGTTGCGAAGATCCAGCTTGTCGTAGTTCTGCTTCAACTCATTAGCGATGTAGTCGATAAATCGGGAATTATCCAAGTCGGTTACTTGTTCGGCAGATGCATTAACAATGGTTATATTGGGCAACTTGTCCGATTCTGTATTTTTGTAGAACAGCATGGTATTGCGGTAAGAACGCTCCAAATCCTTGACTGTATCTACTGCTGTTAATTGATTTTGGGATAGGAGTGCTGACACCTTCTCTGATTTCTCATTCGATTTGTCCAACATTTCGCTTACTGATGCCGATGTATTAAGCAGTTCGATCCATAACTCCAGATTGTTACGAAGACTGTCTCTTTGTGCTTGCTTGTCATCATCCAGCAAGAAGGCTTTTTTGCGTGCCGAGCGTTCTGGATTCATCGCTGCAACGCCATCGACTGCGGATTCTAAAAAATTAAATCCTCCGAATTTGGCGAGCTTATTTAACGATTCGCTTAGATTGGTTGCTGTGCCTGTTTTTTTATCGGAAACTTTAGCCTTGGCTACTGCTTCATTGGATTCTTGTATTTCTGCCATTTGGTAGTATGCTTTTTAAAAATTAAGTGAAATAAAGTATTTAATGCTCTGTTTGATAGTATAACATCCTTGGGTTTTCATACATATCAAGGCAATAAATAGATCGAAGACCTTATTGGTGGTTTACTTGGTTTAGCTCAACAAGAATACCTTCGAGTGCAGCTACGAGTGCAGCTTTTGATTCTGGATTTTCTAAGGCTTTTTGAAGCACTTTGTTGGAACGAAGTTGTTTTTTCAGGTTGTCATAGAAGTCTTTTTGAGTGCTTATGCCGTTCAAAAAAGTACTCTGGGCTGTCATGTTTTTAACTGAAAAATCGCCTACATTGCCAAAGTGAAAGGTTTCTTTGACGGGTTGTCCTTCTTCATTTTCGAAGTCAACTTTAATCTGTGGCTTGTAATGAGCGAACACTTTTTCGATAGAGGTTAGTCCAGTTACAGCCTCGGGATTGATAGCTTCTTCGGATGTTAATTGCTCGACAAGCATCGTGCGGTTTTCTGGAATGGCAGAAATGGCTTCTGAGGCATCTATTTTGACCTCGTTGCCTCCGATTTCATAGTTGTTTATCATATAATTGAATTTTAATTATCTTTGGATATTGCTACCGAAAAGGCATAATAAAAGCTGTTGATATTTATCAATGCCAATATACATCTGATTCGGAAACAGTTAGTAGGAGTGTGGAGAGGATAACTCAGAACTTGCAAGGTTTTTAGAGATCCACTCCGCATCCGTTCTGTTTTAGTTGGTAGACCAATTCTGTTCGAACTGTGCTCCGCCAATTTTTAACACCTGAGCCGAAATCTCGAAAGTAAGTGTCATCGGTTTTGAACCAACTACATCAATGTTTTCTTCGAAAGAAATGATGTAACCGTTTTCCCAAGTCAACTCCTTCATCTTAGCTTCTTCGTCTCCTTTTTTGAATACGATACTGCCTGTGTTCGGCTTAAACTGGGTGACCATGTTTTCCAATACAAGGGAATCGTCTGTCGATTCGAGGTGTATCTTAATAATACCACCATAAATGTTAGATGATGGGCGACCTTTTGAATCGATGTCACGACTCAATTTGTAACTACAGTCAAGGACATCAAATTCCTTGCCTCCAAAGTTCAATGTTGCACGAAAT
>JAGWCC010001618.1:0-17751 GCA_022651775.1 Drusus annulatus
GAAAAAAGCTTTGTTTTTTTTTAAGGTTTGGGGGGTTCACCCCCCCCACTTAAAGGCCAAGGCTACGCCGTTTTTGCAAATGGTGGCTACAAAGTTTCTCCTTACTTTATTGATCGAATTTGTGATGGTTCGGGCAGCCTCAAAGCACAAACCAAGCCTTTAGTTGCGGGCAAAGGAGCAAAAGCTAGTTATTGACCCAAGAAATGCGTTCATTATGTACAACATTATGAAAGACATCACACGCAGAGGAACGGCCAGCAGAGCTTCTGCCCTAGGTCGTAGTGACATTGCAGGAAAAACAGGCACAACAAATGATCATATAGATGCATGGTTTGTTGGCTATAATCCAAATTTAGTTGCGGCTGTATTTATTGGTTATGATCAACCACGAAGCTTAGGAAGATTGGGATTTGGTGGAACGGCAGCTTTACCCGTGTGGATAAACTACATGAGAGATGCACTAAAAGGGCGGCCAATGGTCAAAGTAGAAATGCCCAAAGGACTGGTAAATTCTGGCGGAGAATATTTCTATCAAGAATTCCAATCTGCTAATCCAGACTTAGCGTTGGACAACCGCTCCGCAAAAGATGTGACCGATGATGAATTGGATTTAAATAACCCCGACATAACCTCAAGAACAGAAACATTCACCCCAGATTTTACTGGAACAAAAGTACCAGAAGAAACAAAACCTTCAATTGAAAATACAGAGCCTAAAACAAAAACTGAAAAGGCTGTTGAGAATGTTCGAGATAATTTATTTTAGTAATGTGAATGGGGCGATTGGCAAGAGGTGGCACGCCCAACAGGCGACGCACAGCACTATAGATAAAGAGCCTGCAATGTACCCAATTAAGTCCCATCAGAAAAAAAAGGAGCCTATAAAAGCTCCTTTTTTATGGCTCTCTAAAACGGGCTAAACATAAAAAAAGGCTCGCGTTTCTGCAAGCCCCCTATCCCACCTAACTCAAGCATTATATCAACCACCCGTATATCCCATAGGACTTAAAAAATACAACAATGAAATATCAACAAACAAAAAAACTCGAGTTAATGAAGTCATTACAGTTATTTTTTATGTTCAATTACTTTACCAAATAAATAGTTATCAATCTTATGTTTGGCAATCATTCCCTTTCTTTCTTTTGCCAAGTATATTTAAAAGGCGGAATTTAGATATTGCATGGTTAGTTATCGGGGTTTTTCTTACGTCACTTTTTCGGGTAAGCTTTTATTGCCAAGAATTCCGCCTCAGTCATGTTCTGAGTGTGGTTGCTGAAACTATAATAGTCTGGTTTTTGATCAATAAATATCTGTGTTTTAAAGACAACATACTTCACATCATCAAAGACATCGACCGTAATATAGTATTCTTTGGTTTCTATCAGACGGAAAAATAATTGAGAACCACAAACTTTACAAAAGCCTCTTTGCGCCCATTCTGATGAGGCATATATTGCAATATATTCAGTTCCCTCAAATGCCACTTCAGTACCACAATAAACTGACATTGCAGGACCACCGCCTAATTTACGACACATTTTGCAATGGCAAACATCAAGATTTTGACTCATCTGAGAAGCCATCACTTTTACTTTGCCACACAAACAAGAACCTGAGGCTTTTTGTGTGTTCTCCATTTTTTATTCTCACATGACTGAGCTAGATTATTTTAGTTTAGCAGCCAAGTAATGCCCTTCATTAAACCAAGAAGAACAACCCAGCCTATTCTGTTGTTCTCTAAAAAATCTTAAAGCATTTATTGATAAGGAGTCGTTCGCTGAGTATTTAATGTAATGCACCGTCAGCCCGAGTAAAACAATCAAATTAGAAACTATGCACCAAGTTCACACCAATAGTTTGTTGCTTTGCCCTTTCCGTGATCGCGCTATCAAATTTTTGGTAACCCGCAGAAATACCAGCTCTGGTTCTTTTGGATAGATCATAGTCAACGCCAAAGACATACTGATTATAACCAGTATCATCAAAAACGCCTCCGTTAGCACCTTTTAAATCCCAACCGTGAATGTAAGAGAATTTTGGGGTGACTACACCAAAAGTATACAATACAGAGAACCCTAATTCTTTAGATTTAAAATCATCAGCATCGGTACCCACAATATCAGCCCAAGCAGCACCCCTGCCTTTGAGTTGTTGATAAGAAAGAACTGCCAACAAGTTGTTTGCGACATAACCACCAGTAACACGATGTTGGTCACTATTTTTTAAGTTACCCTTTCCATCTTTGCGTGAATTACCAATGTTTTGGTAGTTATAGTTAACAAAAAAACCACTGTCGTGCTTGTAGTTCAAACCAATTTGAGACCCATATGTATCAGGATCAGATGCTCTTTTTTCTGAACCAGCTACGGCAGTGCTGTAAAGCGCGAAGAGATCAAAACCTGCCAGAGTAGGAGATTGGTATGCAATTGCATTTTTAACCAGACGATCCATGCGTGTGTACGTACTGTACCCATTTACGCCATAGCCGTACTCCCAAACATCAAACTCCCCCCCTTCATGTTTGCCCAATGGACCCTCTATGTAGCCAAGTAAAACCTCACCAAATCCACCTCTTAGACCGATGAAGCTTTCCTTTTGACCAGCAGACCAACTTTCAGTGCCATCAATTGACATGCCAAATTCAGCTTGCCAAATAGCTTTCAAGCCATTGCCAAGGTCTTCTGAACCTTTGAAACCAATAGATGAACCGTGATCTTCAATGCGGTTTTGACTGTAAAATCCTTTGATTTTATCGTTCTCAATGGCACCTTTGATCGTGCCGTAAATTGTCACGTCTGCCATTGTAGCTACTGGCAACGCGGTTAATGCCAAAGCGATCAGTTTCTTGTTCATTGTGCTTCCTTTCAATGGTTGTTGAAAAAATGTACCCCCTAGCTTACGTATTGAGGCTGCTTAGCTGCTGCCTAAAATCAAATGTCCTACTGAGATGAAATGATGCTGCATATCTCTTTTATGTAATTTTAGTTTTAAAGAAATCCCGTTTGTTTCCGTTAATTAAAAAATGGCTAATTGCTTAAGCCTTGCCCATTGCTTTCCAGAGCATTTATTGACTTTGCGACATACATTTCCCTGCATCATAAACACGCTTTCCCTTAAAAACCGTCAAAATAACTTTGGTGTCTTTCAAACGGCTGTCTGAAACAAGTTCGATATTGCGATCCAACAACACAAAATCCGCACTTTTACCCCTCGTTATGCTTCCTATATTGTCAGCTTGAGCAATCACTTTAGCTGCATTGAGGGTATATGCTTGAAGGATGTCTTGACGGCTGACACGCTCATCCTTAGGCGGAAGCATCCACGGAGCTCTCCCTTGGCGTGTCACTCGGTTGTACATCGCTAAAAATGGATTCGGCGTTGACACCGGCCAATCACTGGTTCCCGCAACAATGGCTCCACTACGAATCAGACTGCCTGCTGGATAGGGAGCGTTTAGAAGAGCAGGAGGGACTTCTTTCAATATGTTATCCTCTCCATTACTAGACCAAAGAAATTGCATTGATGCTGCTACGTTAAGGGGTTTAAATTTAGCAATGCTCTCTGGGCTGACTATCTGGAGGTGAGTGATACTGTGTAATGTTCCAGAATTAGGGTTGTTCTGACGTGCATAAGCAATCGCATCCAGGGCCTCACTCGCAGCACGATCACCAATTGCATGTAAGTGGACAACAAGATTTTGTGCATCAGCACGACGAACCAACTCATTAAATTGCTTTTTCTGTAGGCTCTCTTCACCTTTGTATCCGGGGCGATTCAAATATGCTTAGCTCAGTTTTGCTGTTTGCGAAGGGTATTCAACAACCCCATCCTGTAGGATTTTTATCCCCACCAATTTAACATCTGGCGTGTCTGAGAATTTCTTCCGAATCACTTCTACATCATCAATGATAGCTGGAGCGGCATTAATACCCACTAAAGCAAGAGCCGATACATGCCCTGTGAGTTCGCCCCGCTTTGACAGCATGTTGTAGGCGAGGAGAAGCCCTTCATCATTACGGTCTGGATTAGCGTTGAATATAGGTGCTACAGGGCGAATATTACTGATGGGTTCCATCCAAGCCGTAATACCAAAACTGTTCAGCTTGCAAGAAGCAATTTTTATCGATTTGGCTATATCTTCATCACTTATTGGTGGGACAGATTTCAATACTTCATCCCAAGCCCCTTCTGAAACAAAGCCATTCCAGTTGCCTTGACTGTCCGTTCCAAAATCCGCCAACAAATTTGGCGCTTTATTCTTTATAGTTTCTTTATTAAGTCCCGCTTTTACTCGCATCGCTTCATTGAACCAGCCTGTATGTGCATCAGAACCTGCCAACACAACGGGGATGTTTTTATATTCAGGCCCATTAAATACCTCCATGAGTAACGGCAGCTTTTCCCAATGACTGAGCGAAACACTACTGTAATATTGCACACCTGCTATGTGCAAACGAGGATCATCCTTTACTGTCGCGATGAACTTCCTCAACTGTGATGCACTTTCCAATTCCTCTGGAAAATGAACAGTCATGTCCTGAAAACCTACAAATCCAGCGTGGACATGTGAGTCAATAAGCCCAGGCATCAAGAAACGACCACCTAAGTCAATTTTTTTTGCATCCTTGCCCATTTTTTTCATAACTTCAGCATAATTGCCAACAGCAACGATCTTGCCATTGTCAATACCAACGGCTTCTAGGCGCAGTAACTTGGTGTCCGCACTGTAGATTGTGCCACCATAAAATACTGCACGACCATAAACCATGCCGTCAGCAAGACTTAAGCCTGAGGAAAGCGCAAGTAGACAAGAAATAAACATTCTTTTGGTTTTCATTGGGACGACTCCTTTTTAGTGGGTATAAAACACTGTTGACTATTAACATGCACAGGTAATACATTTTTAATCTAGGGCTTTGCAAAGATCTTCTGTGCGACTCCCTATCGCTTGTTTGCCTCAAAGGAGATCATCAGATTTTGAGGCGTTGTTTATCCATAACCTGTTAGGATGGGATTACATCAACCTGATTCTGAGGTGCTGCTGTAATGAATGCTGGCAACTCAATGCAATGTCGATACACCCGTTGGCAGCGAGGGTAGCTAGATAAATCACACCTCAAACGCAATGCATTTGCCCATTGAGGAATCAAACAGCAATCCGCCAAGGTGACTTGTTGACCCAGACAAAAATCTCCCGAATCTGCATGTTCCAGCATGCGCTCTAAGGCACCCAAGCCTTCACTCATCCAGTGGGCAGACCAAGTTTTATTTTGAGTCTCAGTCACAAGTAGTTCATTGCTCAGATAACGTAAAATCCGCATATTGTTAATCGGATGAATATCACAAGCTATCGTCAGCGATATCTCTAGTACTTTGGCTCGCGACCATTCATCCGAGGGCAGTAAGGGAGGTTCTGGGTAGCGACGATCAAGATAATCTATGATGGCCAATGACTGCCCAAGCGCATTGCCATCGTCGTTAATCAGTGTTGGCACTACGCCGACAGGGTTAAATTGCAGGTAATCTTCACGATATTGTTCATTTGCACGGATATTGATCCCCACCGTTTGGTAATCGACTCCTTTTAGAGCCAACACAATCCGCGCCCCGTAAGAGGCCGAGCTATTAAAAAAACTAAATAGTTTCATCAGTTCATTTCGCTTTTCTGGTTTAAACGATGGCGACGTTTAAGCCCGTCAGTCCTTCAACGCTACAAACAATGGCGTCACCCTTAACCACTGGACCAACACCTTCTGGTGTTCCGCTATAAATCAGGTCACCTGGTTTTAGTTCAAAGAATGTGGATAGATAGCTGATGATTTCAGCGACCGACCAAGTCAGGAAATTGATTCCACTTCGCTGATGGTCTTCACCGTTTACCTGCAGCCAAATAGCGGCTTTTACTCACATCAAGAGCATTGCTCAACGGATGAATCGGTGCGATCGGAGCCGAGAGGTCAAACGCTTTACCAATTTCCCAAGGGCGACCCATTTCGCGCATTTCCATCTGACGGTCACGACGAGTCATGTCCAAACCTGTCGCATAGCCATACACATACTCCATCGCGTTTTCAACAGGAATATCACACCCAGCTTTGCCGATGGCAACCACCAGTTCTACCTCATAGTGATAGTTGCTCGTTTGAGCAGGATAAGCCAGCTCCAGCATGCCACCTTCTTGTACAGGCACTATCGCATCAGCTGGTTTGCAGAAGAAAAATGGTTGTTCACGGTCAGGATCAAACCCCATTTCACGAGCGTGGGCGGCATAATTGCGCCCAACACAATAAATGCGATGAACTGGAAATAGTTGCTCAGTACCTACAATAGGTACTGCAACTTGGGGAGGAGGACAAAATACATACGGATTCATTGAAACACTCCTTATAAATAGGTTTAATGCCATTAGAAACGAATACGATTATTGTTAGTCATCAGCATTAGCTGCGAGACTCACGAAATAAGCTCAATGCCTCCTGGACGGGTCGGTCAGAGAAACTAAACATTATGGTGTCATTGCTCACACAAAAACTGACTGGTTGCCATGATGGCACCACGAAAATGTCTTTGGATGTATAGATGAATGGCTCTTCACCGATGGTGAGGCTACCGCTGCCTTCAACAACATGATAAATCGTACTGTCAGTTGAGCGAATTTTCTGAGTGTTCAGCCCTTTAGGCATCAGTTGCATAAAGGTTGCTATCGTTGGCATAGTGTGACCACCGTTGGCTGGGTTGACGTAACGCAACTTAAAACCTTCACACTCATCAGGGTCTCCGTTACGGCAGAGTTGATCCAGTGCCTCACGACTGCGCTCATAGCGATAATTGAAAATAGGCGATGAATTACCTGACTGATAACGGGTCGGTAGCATGTTTGCCGTATAACGTGGCAGAAAATCTCCCATAGGACGAGTAACAGGCTGCTGTTGATCGGGATAAGTTTCTGCAAAAGCGCAACCAAGGTACTTAATCAATGGCAGATCTAGACCATCCAGCCAGACAACTGGCTCAAGTCCTAGGTTGCCATGATCATGCCAGAACCATTGTGGGGTCAGGATAAGATCGCCTTCGTTCATCATGGTGCGCTCTCCATCAACGGCAGTAAATGCACCATGACCTTCCACAATAAAACGCAGTGCTGACTGAGTATGGCGATGACTTGGCGCCACTTCTCCTGGCAAAATAAGCTGCAACCCAGCATATAGTGAATCAGTGATGGATGCTTTACCACGCAAACCAGGGTTTTCTAGAACCACAGTACTCGGCGTACCGCTTCGTGAGCATCAATCAACTCTCCACTTCTCATCAAAAATGGTCTGATCTTCTGATAGTTCCACAATGCTGCCACTGCAGCAACACGAGGGCTCAGGGGTACCAATTGATGCAATGACTCCCAAAGAGGAGACAGATCCAATTGCGCAATTTCCTGATAAAAACTTTCCCGAGGACTGGGTACTGTTGCATGAATTTCTTGCATACAAACCTCCTGTTATTAAGCTGAGTATTACTTGCCCTAAGGCAGAGGTGGGCTAAGGAGTAACCCGCTCTTTACTGTTGAACAATCGGAGCACAATCAGTGCCAAAGAGATGACAACCGCTGGAAGAGCAATAATCATAAACATGACACTGAAAGAAAGGTCATAACGCATCATTAATCCCCCGCCTAGGGATCCCAGAATGGCGCCACAGCGTCCTATTGCATTCGCCCAGCTCACCCCCGTTGCACGGCATTTGGTGGGGTACAACGCAGCTGACAAGGCATTCAATCCCACCTGAGAACCACTGATGCCGATGCCCGCCCCTAAGACTGCCAGCGACATCCTTAACAACGAACCTTCTGAAATACTGATTAGTAAAATAAATATCGCACCCATACCGTAGCTGGTAGCCAGAGTTCTATAAGGGTTAAAACGATCCATAAGCTGACCAATCATGATCGCACCAGCCGTCCCCCCTACCTGAAATGCAGTAGTGACCCATGCCGCTTGCTGTAAATCTACGCCCCCATTATTGAGCATCGTCGGCAGCCAACTTGAGAGTGAATACACAATCAACAGACTCATGAAGAATGCGCACCAAAGTAGCAATGTTGTGGGCAATAACTCACGCGCAAACAGAGCCTTGACGGGGTTTTTACCCGCCGATGGCTGATCTTTGTGTTGGTTTTCGAGATAAAATTGAACGTTATCGTAGGTATCCTCAGTTATTTTTTTCATGACCTCAGCAATTTTCTCTGCGGAGTGCTGCTTCAGCACAAGGAAATGGGGCGATTCTTGCAGGGCGACTATCAGTATAAAAAACAGAACCAGCGGCATCACGCCACCAAGAATTAAAATGCCTTCCCAACCAATTGTTGGCACCCACTGAGCACTGACGACCCCCCCGTGAGCGGAGCCCAGAGTAAAGCCACAGAACATAAGGGTAACCAGTCCTGCGCGCCTGCGAGCAGGAACGAATTCGGAGGTCAGCGTTATGGTGTTGGGCATCGCGCCTCCGTGACCTAGCCCCGTTAAAAAGCGCAGTAATATCAGGGTAGACAGATCTGGGGCAAAAGCAGAGAGCAAGCTCATCAGCCCGAAAAAAGCAACACTGAGCAACATAATGCTTTTACGACCAAATTTATCGGCTAACGGACCGCACAGCAGAGCACCGATTGCCAAACCAAATAATCCTGCACCAAACAGCGGTGCCGGATGGGCAACATCCAACTGCCATTGCGAACGGATTGTTGGCGCAATAAACCCTATCGATGCGGTATCAAAACCATCCAGAGTCACGACAAGGAAACAGCAGATGACCGCTCGCCACTGGTAGGCAGAAATTGGGGCTGCATCTATTAACTCCTGTATATTCATGCTGCGTGTTGATTTCATCTCTATTGCCTCACTGTTATTAAAGGATAGGCGGATTGTTTTTGTGATATGTTTTCCTATCATGGACAGTATGTTGAGGGGCGAGTTGAAAAGATAATGATATTTCTGCCTGAGCTATAACCTGGAGGTTATGACAGACAATGAGCAATTGGACGCAAAAACTAAAAATACAACATCTGAAAATACTGATTTGCATTGGAGAACAGTGCAATCTGACACAGGCAGCTGAGCGGTTAGGCATTACTCAGCCAGCTTTATCCAAATGGCTCAGTGTGCTGGAAGAGGATATCGGGCTGACACTATTTGAACGTCACAGCAAAGGGTTGCGTCCAACAGAAGGAGGCAAGTTGTTGATTCAGCACGCCCAACGCATTCTCAACGATCTTGAACGTACCCAGCAGGATATTGAACTATTCAAGCTTGGCGCACAGGGTAATTTGCTGATTGGTTGTTCGCCAGTGGCAACTGATTGTGTGGCTCATGCGTTGCTTACCTTGATTGAAGATTACCCTCATGTCCGAGTACAGGTTGCCGAAGACGTCATGACACCCCTTTTTTAAAGCCTACTCTCAGGAAAACTTGATGTGGTGATTGGCGGAGTCGGAGGTCAGGCGATACAGCTGCCGCTGAATTACCAGATACTGTATACCGAACCGATCTGTTTTGTTGGTCACTGCAATCATCCTCTGGCACAAAGAGAACGTATTTCTTGGCAGGATTTGCTGGCATACCGCTGGATTGTCTGGCCTAGTGGCACGCCAATACGCAAAAGCATTGATAATGCGCTGGTAGATAATCAGGTGAAGCTACCAGACGACTATATGGAATCTTCCTCCATGAGTGTGACCCTGAATATGGTACAGGCTAGTGACATGGTTTCAATTTTATCATGGCGGCTGGCAGTGCGTTATGCCGAGCGCAATCAATTGACGATACTGCCTCTGGCTCACATCGAGCAAAAAGGCAGCGTGGCCGTGTTTTGGCGCAAGAATGCTATTCCCTCTGGAGCCTTGCAGAGCTTTTTAAAACATCTATCTCACTCTTCCACTCAGTAAGGGGAGGTTGCAGAAAATAGTCAGAACGAGAGATGGCAAGGTAATTTGTAATTTGACACATCTATTAGGTGTTTCTTCCCATTAACGGTCTCTTAGTGCCGTGATCTTGGTTCTATTTCTACCGTCTGTTCATCAAAATTTATATCGAAGTCGTATACCCAAGCAGTCTCCTCCTTTGTCACACTATAAAAATCCGTTTTCATTGATGGTCCGACTTGAATTTGAATGGCTGTGGTGGGCAGTGCCATGCCAACACGTTCAGTTGAATACTTATTGATTCAGTCCAACAAGCAAAAGAGGTACTATTTGTTTGTTTAAACTGTTATAGTTAGAAACGCTGCATTCAAGTTTGAGAAAACCCCCAATAAAGTTTATGAAAAACGATTGTCCTTGGCGCTCCTCGCTGCACGATAAATAATGGACTTTAACCCGTGAACTGATCACTTATAAACTGGCTTTACTTGTTCAAACAAACCGAGCCACCTCTCTTTACACTCATACAAATATACAGCGCACAATGCCATTTTGGCATGACAAAACTATTCATGAGGAAACAAGACCACCATGACAACCACACCAAGACAGCCTAAAACAGCCTTACCTTTCCAAAAAAAAATCTTAGCCAGTACTATATTTCTAATGGCGGGCGTTACTGCAAACACAGCTTATGCAGTAACGATTGCCAGCGGTATTACAGTCAATGCGATTGATGTAGGGGATCCTTGGAATATCTCGTCTAATCTGGATGTAAATGGCCAACTGAACATTGGTCCCTCAGCCATAGTCAATGCCAATAGCACAAGCACAGTCAACATCGGACTAGGGGCAGGGACAACAGGGGTTGTACAAGTCAACGATTCTGGTCAATTAAATGTAGGCTATAAAATTTTTGTTGGGCGCACAAATGGACAAGGCACCTTAACCATCGCCAATGGCGGCACCGTGACGGCAGAAAATGGTGGCAATGTTGGCTCTGGAGCAGGGAGCAAGGGCACAATTACCGTCACAGGGCTAGGATCGAGTTTCAACACCAACTCTGGTGATCTTTATGTTGGCGGTGGAGGTGTGGGGGTTTTAAATATTGAAAATCAAGCCAGTGCCAATATTAGAAATACCAACGGAGTCGCAATTCTTTATATAGGCGAATCAGCAGGCTCTGATGGCACAATAACCGTTAAAAATGCTGGCTCTAGTTTAAATTCAGCGATTTTAATTGTGGGTGATTACGGTACAGGTCGCCTGATTATTGAAGATGGCGCGTCCTCAACCATCAGTGGATTCACCAAAGTAGGCAATTTAGGCTCCAACAGTAATGGCTCAATACTGGTCATAGGTTTAGGCTCAACCCTCACAGCTAATGGCTCAATTAGAGTTGGCGGAATGAATGATTTAGCGAATATGCTAGGTACAGGCTCATTAACCATTGCCAATCAAGCAAGGGTCAATGTCTCAATAGGCACCATTATTGTGGGTCAAAAAGGCACCATTAATATTGGCGCAGCAAGTGGTGAAACAGCCCAAGCATCAGGCACGCTAAACACCAACAACATCACACTTGATGGTGCGCTTAACCTGAATCACACGGACAATGGCTACACACTCAATGCCAAAATTTCAGGCTCTGGCAGCATCAATCAGCTAAGCACAGGCTCAAGTATTTTAACGGGAAACAACGCAACTTTTATTGGCAAAATTACCCTCAGTGATGGCATGCTGTCAGTGGCAAACAGCGGTAATTTAGGTGCGACAATAGGCGCAGGCACACTGACAATTAATGGTGGCACATTACACACGACAGGTGACGTTAACACTGATCGTGCGCTTACATTAGGTAGTCAAAATGGCACACTTGATGTAGATACGGGAACAATCCTTTCCCTATCTGGCAACATCAGTGGTTCAGGCAAACTGACCCATCAAGGCGCGGGTAAAACCATTTTAACGGGAACAAATAATTACACAGGGGGCACCAGTGTTTTAGCTGGTTCATTAGAGGGCAATACAGGCAGCCTGCAAGGAAACATTCTGAACAGTTCCAACTTGATTTTCAATCAAACAACTGATGGTACATACGCAGGCACACTGACAGGTTCAGGCAGCCTAAGTAAAACAGGAACCAAGGCGCTGACATTAAGCTCAGACAATAACGTCGGCACGCTTAATCACAATGCAGGCACTCTGAATATCAGCACGGGTAAAACTCTGAATGTCGCAGGCAGTGCCACTTTGGCAAATAATGTGACCTTAGGCGTGGGCATTGATGCCGACACCCCTGCTTTGATTGCGGATTCCTTCAGTTTTGGCAGCAACAACACCCTTGAAATCACAGGCTATAACCTAACCAATACAAGTGATGATCAAACCTACAATCTGATCGAAACAAGCAATGGTGTCAGCATTGACTTCATCATGACGGTCAATGGCAACACCCTTGGTTCCTACGTAGATGCAGACACTTACCTGATTGGTTCCGCCAAAAAAGACAGCACAGGTAAAAATGTTGTGGCAAATGTTGGTTTGGTGTGGAACAACACTCAAGCAGACAGTGCGCATGGTACGTTCAATATTACAGGCACAAACAGATTTACCATTGGTTCTGCAACTGTACTGGCAGACAATACTCTAATCAGCGCCCATCAATCAATTTGGGATGGTGAAACCTTAACCAAAGAAGGTACTGGCACACTGATCTTAAATGGTGTGAATACCTACACTGGGGACACCAACATCAATGAAGGAAAACTGATTGTTGGCAGCAGCAGTAGTTTAAGCTCAGCCAAGATTGCAGGTGATGTAAATGTCTACAACGGTGCCACACTTGGTGGTCACGGCACCATTGTAGGACACGTCCTGATAGACAATGGCGGCACCATCAGCCCGGGGAATTCTATTGGCAACATGACAGTGGGCAGCATTACCTTTAACACAGGCTCAATTTACGAGTTTGAAGTGAATTCAAATGGCAGTGCCGATAAAATCACCGCAACCAATGCTGCCACCATTAATGGTGGGCAAGTAAATGTACTGGCCAATGGCAATATCTGGCAGACAACCAGCCAATACACCATTCTCACAAGTGCTGGCAGAACAGGTGTATTTGACAGTGTCAACAGTAACCTAGCCTTTTTAGATCCTCTTTTAACTTATGATGCCAATAATGCTTATTTGACCTTGGTTCGAAACGATGTGGAATTTGCAGCTATGGGTCAAACCCCCAATCAAAAAAACACTGCAGAAGGTCTAGACAGTTTAGGCACAGGCGACACACTGTATGACACCATTACCAGCATGGATGAATCCAGCGCCCGTAAAGCATACAATAATCTCAGTGGAGAAATCTACGCATCAACTAATTCAGCCCTATTCCTAAACAGCCGCTATGTCAGAGACGCACTAAATGACCACATGCAAAGCTTCCCTACGATCCGTAAAAATGACGCAGCACAAAACCAATCGGCTTGGATGAGTGTCTGGGGACATGTGGGCACAATAGATTCTGATGGCAATGCCGCAGAAGTCAAAAATAAAAGCAGTGGCTTCTTAGTGGGCAATGATGTTGCGCTGACAGAAAACAGCAAAGTGGGGATTGCTGCTGGCTATGAATACAGCGACATCAAAGCAAATGATCGCCAATCAAAATCAACGGTAGATGCCCTGCATTTTGCCCTGTATGGCAGCACTAAAGTAGGCGGTTTAGTTGACCTGAGAGTAGGCTTTACATACGGCTATCTGGCGCTAGATACTCGCCGAAATGTTGAAGTGGGTGCCATCAAAGACGAGCATCAAAATAGCTACCATGCCAATATGGTGCAAGGATTTGTTGAAGGCAGCCACATATGGCAAATCAATGGTTCAACCAGCTTGATGCCTTATGTCAACATTGCCCATGTGTCTCTGAGCACTGATTCAGTAAATGAAGGCAATAAAACCTCATCCTTACAAGTCAGTGGTCAAAATCAGGAAATGACCTACGCAACATTAGGTGCCAAAGCAAAATTTAGCTCAGGTTCTGAAAAAAAATACACCCTTTATGCTGATTTGGCTTGGCAACACGCTTTTGGAAACACACCCAAATCAACCATGCGTTTTAAAAGTGGCGGCAACGACTTTCATATTCGTGGCGTCCCAATTGATGGCGACACAGGCTTAGTGGGTTTTGGCATCAAAATGAATCTGAATAAAGCCACAACACTGAGTGTGGGTTATCAAGGTGAATTTGGCGATAACCTAACCGATCACAGTGCCAATATACGGTTTAACTACCTGTTTTAATATATAAAGGCTGCCTGAAAGAAACGGCGTTGTACTTCGAAGCTTAAATTCGCCTATTTGATTGCATAGAAGTCTTTTGCAAGCAAGCGGACAGCACCAAACCTTGAACAACTTAACGCCCTCTAACTTTAGCGTAAAAAAAGACCTGCTGTACCGCACAGCAGGTCTTTTTTAAACGACAGGAGTAGAAACTGTATTTCAAGCCCAGCATAGCAGAAGTGTCTTTATAGCCACTGCCACCCATTTGATGCGCCACATTTGCATAGCCCGTCATGTTTTTACTGAAACGACCTTCCACGCCCAATTTGATTTCTCCAATATTACTCGTGCCTTTTTCTTGAATTGCAACACCATCATCAAAGCTGTTGCCAAACTCGCTGCTGTTGTGCAACCAATTGAGCTCTACAAACGGCTGTACGGTTGCCTTGTTCTGGCTCAGTACATTGATCTCACTCATATAAGCACGCAAACCCAAACGCGTACTCACATTGTTGCCCTCTTCCGCTTTAACCAAAGTACCATTGACTTCACGATGATCATCCGCACTAATATTGCTTACCATCAACTGAGCTTTAGGTTGCAACCAAAAATCATAATGCTCATTTTGATGAACCTTAAACGTATAACCTGCCTCAATTGATGCCGACACACCTTTAATGTCATATTGTTCTTTCGCTGGTGCTTGACTATTCACTTCAGCATCAAACGCATTCCACATCAACCACGTGTCAATATGTAAACCTGTTTTTTCTTCTTCATTGTCTTGGTAAGTACCATAAACACCGACATTGTAGCCATCTAATTTGCCCTTGGATGTGCGTCCTGTTAATTTAGGACGCGTTTTACTGGAAACGCGTCCATAGCCAGCCATCACACCAAGATGGTGGCGATTGTGATCCTGGTCGCTCCATTGTGCAATATCACCGCCGATTTGGACAAGCTGATGATGGGTTTTGGTATCCAGTTGACCGCTGTTTTCTTCGCTATTGCCGCGTCCACCAGCATTATGCACCCAAACGCTCTCAACCTTTTTCTCACTTGATTGAAGCGCGTCGGTGTATTGGGTTTCGCCAAGACGATCATGCAAACGAGGCATAAGCAAGCGATTGGCGGCAGAAAGATTGGCAATGTAGCTGCCTACTTCGGATTTTAGCGTATCTTCTTTGCTTCCAGGGATGATTTTGCTGGTTAAATACCAAGCCAGAGAATTGCCACCATCGCCGCCTTGAACCAGACTGTATTCATATGCACCCGCAGTAAGACGCTGTGCCAACTCAAAAGCCCCAGCATCAGATTGAGTTCCCAAAACCTCTACGATTTTGATGCCTTCCATGGTGGTTTTACTGCCAGACCCATTTTTATTTTTAATCAATATTTTATCGGCTTGACTGCCTTTAATGACGTTATCAACCACCAAAACATCACTTTGTTGATTGACGCCACCTTCATTAAGCACCGTATTCATTTTGATGAGACCACCAGCTGTGATGTATTGACCTGTTCCACCTACAGCACCAGCGGTGTCTTCTCCAGAAATCACCAAAACATGACCCGCATAATTGGACTGTCCATGATCGGTAAAATAAATCAAACCACTATTGATGAATGTTTTAACCCCCAATAAATGAGCCTTATAAGCGCCCCCATTCATGTCGTGAACACTTGATCCATCAACCAAATATTGTCCTGTTGCATCAATGGTCATTGCTGCACTGTCTGAACGTTTGTATTGGCTTAGATACATTGAGCCGCTATTAAATACAGCTGCCCCACCAAAAGTACTTTTAGCCACCTTTTGTTGAGACCTGTCCTCACCAAATTGTTCGTCATAAACATTCCCAACGGTCTTCCCAAGCTCATAATCCGCATGACGAATGTGCCACGTTCCTGCATTGTTAACCACATTACTTCCTGTGGTTGTCTTGCCAATGTTCATGTAACCCGTCATGACACCCGTCGCCAAATTATCAATAATCACTTCTGAATTATGGTTGTCAACGTAGAGTATTTTATCACTCATACTGCCAATGGTTCCTTGATTGGTCAGCGTGTTCTTTATCCCTCCACCCTCTATATGAACAGCCTCAGCTCGACCTGAGCGAATTTCAGCTTCTGTATCAATAAAAAGCTTACCTTCTCCACTTCCATTCGCACCAATTAAAACGCCTACACTGGCATGGGTAGTGTCTACCAGCGATTGATCACGCAATGAAACAAAGGCATTAACCGCTAGACCCATGCCGCCATCATTTGCAATGATGCCAAACCCAGCTTTGTCATTGACAACGGTCACACTCCCTGTCCCAGACATTTCGACTTCAGCCGTGCGCGTTGAAGAATAGCTCGTATCAAAGACACCAACGGTGATGCCTGAGCCCTGCGAGCCATAATCATTGAGCGAACCGCTTAGGTTATGACGAACAATAGTGCCCGTATTCACAACTTTGGCATCGCCATCTATACGGATGTAAACACCATGATTCCCACCCTTATTGTTGATCACATCACCAATAATGATTTCCCCATTGTTTTCAAAATACACATTTCCTTTGGCGTACACGCCATTGGACGGATCAATGAATGTTGGCGTGACAATAAAACCATTTGCATTGTCAATGCCATAATTTTGCATCAAACCATTATTGATGACACGAATCGATTCGATATTGGAACCATTAAAAGCAATCACATCAGCATTGCTGCCGCCATTGGTCGCCGCTTTTAAAACACCATCATTGATGATGGTTACTGACTTAACACTAGCATAATCATCTGGGTCGTTGCTTCCCCATATCCCATTGGTTTCAATGACACCCGCTCTGGCTTGTCCAGAACTAACTTCCACGCCATCTTTGATGTTGATGGTGATGTCTTCAGCGCCAGCAGCGATGATTTGAATGGCACTAACCTTAGAATAACCACCAGCCCAATACCCACCTTGGCTGATGTTGTGATTAACATCAATTAGCCCAGAATCCCCTGAACCCAAAATAACTTCAATAGCTGAACCCGCACTATTGGCATTGATGTTTTGGCTAGTTTCAAGCGTAAAATCAGATGCCCCCGTCCCTGTGCAAGTGATGCGATCATTGCTTGTGGTAGAACATTTGATAGGCAATGCCGCCAATATTTGCAAGGGAAATATTGCGATCATACTGCTGCCTAAAGTCTTTAGAACAAAACGTTTGTTTGTGATCATTTTTTTAAAAGCTGAATGCATAATATTCTTTCATATTCATATTTTTTAAAACAAAGCAATCATTGCTGGATTGAGCACATGCCATGATTGCCTGCCTGTTATTTTTAGGTAGGGGCACAAATTATTGGTTAGAAGCTGTAACGGTATCCCGCATTAATCTGTGTTTGATCAAAACGGCTGCCTGTAGAATAAGTCCCTTCTACATAAACATTGTGTTTTTTATTGATTTGCGCCGTCACGCCCCTTCCATTTTCCCCCCAGTTGCCGGGGTTAAAAATTTTTAATTTTAAAGAAAGTTTTTTCCGGGGGCCCCAAGGTCCAAAAAAACCATTTGGGGTTTTTTAAA